>MJUT01041092.1:511277-556726 GCA_002080005.1 Gigantidas platifrons | reverse complement strand
TTTATCTTGGACAAGAATAATGAGCGTCCTGATTGGATGACCGATTTAAAACACACTGACTCCGCATGGTTTAGCAAGGTTACTCAGGTCAATAGTTTATAAATATATAATCTTGACATATCATGCTCTACGTCGAGGAAAAGCATATTACTGAGTGAATTAAAGGTTAAAATGTTATTTTTTTTAAATATAAGCCACCATTTTCTTCATATGATAATGTAAAACAAAAAGATGCATGTAAAAGAAATTTATATGTTATATTTATTCATTTGTTCGATTCTGGAATATTGTTGATAATTGATTTAAACAAGAAAAAATGGAAAAAGGGGGGGTGAATTTTACAGTTAAATAAATGTTATGTTTCGACAGTTTAAAGAGAAAGATAAAAATTTGTTGTGACTAAAGCTTAAATCAGCGTTAAAAATTGAACAAATATCAGTGGTTTTGTAAATGAGATTTATTTTAAATAGAAAATCTGAATTTATTATTTATTAATTTATTATTAATGATACAATTTTATATCCCTATGGAGGGGGAGGGGGGGCTATGATGAAAATTTGAAATAAGAACACAGGACCGGACTTTAAGCAAAAATAATAATCCAGGATTAGTTTTTTATTAAAAAAAAATCCAGGACCCCTGTGTCCATGATTTTTTTAAAAGTTAATAATATGAAATATTGACATCCACACTTGCCTTTTGGACAGCACATGGTTTTGTCTATCATATTTCTTGAAGACAAACATAAAAATGTATTGCATTGATCAATATTTTATGAGTATCAACAGTTTTTTCAACACCTTATCTGTTTCTCGATACCAATGAGACATGTCACGTGACTACACATGCTACTCACAGTGACCCGTGACCCACTTTAGCAGGTTCTACAAGTTTATTCTGAATATGGTATATAATAATATGAAATATTGACATCCACTCTTGCCTTTTGGACAGCACATTTCTGTGTCCACACTTGCCCTCAGACAACACTTGTACTATTGAAAAAAACATTCGAATAAATAATATTAAATCACCTAAAATGTTGACCCTGCGTTTCTTTTTCCCTTCAGTATATATTGAATGTAGAAAACCTTTATATTGTCATGAAACACATGACTTATAATTTTAATTTTGTAACACAGGTTTTCAACCCAGTTTACCAGAGTTGCATTGATTACATCCTAATTATACAAAGACCTTTACACCTCATGTGAGGTAAGATATTGTGTTGTTTTTATTATTTTACTAATCGTATTTGTGCTTATTGCTTTTAATATGCTTATGCTTACTTTATTTGCTTTGCTTGTTTTTATTATGTTATTTTGAAGATGTCATGTAAATGTCAAGTTTTACATATAGAAGTGTATATAGTCAGTAACTGACAAACTTATAAGTGATGTACACCTTGCATAATTTTCCAACATAAGTATTTCATGATTTAAAGAAATACAAGAAAATTGTATTGTTTCGGTCAAATTGGTTATATTTTTATTTACACAGAACAAGTACTTTTGACATACTCAATTTGAGTTATCTTTCTTTGTGCCATTTGTCTATGTTATTTTAACTTGTGTATTTGCAGGGTCAGAAAAAGTAACATAATATATATATTTAGTACATAGCATATAGAAACAGTAAATTTTCATTGGTTGTTAGCTAGGCACTATATTTCAACAGTATAGTTTATTTCTTGACTACGAGAGACTATACTTCGCAACATGCACTATACTAAAACGACCATTCTTCCCGCGGGACTATACCAAATTTCCCGCGAATTTACGTGATTAATTTTTAATAAAAGTTACTTCCCTTGATATGCACGGCGCTACGATTAACAGTTGATTACGTCTAGATACAGGATATCTTGAAGCAATTTGTGTTCATATACTTGTTATCTTAAATCTGTGATATATTTAATAATAATTTAAAATCTATATATTATTTGTTAATTTCTTAGTCATTAGCTATAGTTATGTACTAAATATATTATGTAATTCTCCCTCGGGAACCGTTCTCCTATAATGTAGTCTGGGAAGGTATAGTGCTCTTGCCTACCGGCTCGGGCATTATACCTACCCAGACAACACTATAGGAGAACGGTTCCCTTGTGAGAAGTACATAATAGGATAACAGTCTATAGAATTATTATTACTGTTGATTTTTGAAACGGACCACAAATAAAAACCTAGAAATCTGAGAAAGAATTTTTTATGTATTTATCAACTCAAAGATAAACAGCAAGACTACATATATATATGTGTGTTGAATTTATTATTTCTGGCAATATCTCTTGGTTTGTCTTCATTTCGCCCCCTGATAATGAAAAAAACATCCTTCACATTTTATATCCAACTTATTCCTAAATATATTTGCTTTAAGGAATTTTAAATAAGAAATAAATCAAAGCTATTAGGGAAAAAAATGTAATTGTTTAGCGTACTATACTACTAAGCTTATTTTATAGAATAATGTTTCGATACATTGCATGATACTTGATATTGTAAGGAAATGACCCGGGTGGCTCAGTGAGTTGGGTAGTTGGATTACATAAATACTCATGCAAGCCTATCACCAATACGGTGTGGGTTCGCGTAGGCTTTGTAAGTTACAAAAAAGGGTGCACTCAACGGGTACTCCGTCTTCTTCCACCACTAAAACTGGATTACCTTACAACTCATACAAGTCTATCACCAGTACGGTGTGGGTTCGCGCCCGTCTTTGCAAATTACAAAAAAGGTGCACTCTACTCGCATCCGCAAGTAATAAAGTTTACCAGTTGCTTGTCCATGGTCGGTGGTTCTCTCCGGGTACTCCGGCTTCTTTCACCACTAAAATTGGTCGCCACGATTTAGCTGAAAGTGGCGTTAAACACAATAAATAAATCAATCAATCTATCATATATGTAAGGAGAAAATTCAAAAGTGTGACCATAGATTTCACACAATACATTCATATTCTGTTTGTGCTTAACTTTATTTTTGAATCATTGTTTGTTCCTGATATAGTTCCTATCGATATCGTAGGATTTTTTTAAGAAATAAAATGATATCCAAGTTAATCTAAAACATATTTTATTTTGAAAAACACCAACAACAAAAATTGTTTTCAAAAATATATTCAATAAAAAAACGACCAGAAGAAATTTCAAGAAATGTATGCAATGGAGATCTAGAAGACAAACTTGGAAATGAAGAACTTTATTTTAGGAAAATAACAATTTTTGATATTTGAAATTATTATAGCATAGCAATTATGAACATTTGTTTATTCAACTCTATTGAATCATAAGACAAACCATATGCAAATATACCTTTCTATGAAAAAAAAAGTACACCATGCATTCAAAATGCTGATGCATGTTGCAACTAAAACATAATATATACCTGCTGGTACATGAACACTACCAAGTAAGACAAAGTAAGAATTGTGACTAGAACATAAAAAGTATCTTTGTAGCTACAGAAAAGCACATTAAGCTTAGAAAATTTGCTTCCAAGCAACAAGCAATATTGGGTGTAAATAAATGCTTTTGTTGTTCTGATTAATGTATGTAGATTTTTCATCTCTCTTTGTAAAGTTTGAACTCTACAAGCCGTCTTTTGATAAATATCTGCTTGAATTTACTAGTAAATCTTTTGTAAAAAAAATCTTTGAAAATTTCCTCATGTATGCATAAAAATGTGATATACTTGATGTGTGAAACAAATGGTTTTCTACTGACATAAAAAAAATTCTATCAAAATTCTAAAAAAAAATCCAGCCCTCTTCCCCCTCTGTTATAAAATGGTTGGTGCCAAAGAGAGTTGTAATTGATCATAAACTTTGTATTCAATAATTTCAAGAGAGTCGTTTAATAATTCTCCAAATAATGCTTTAATCTATAAATGAATTGAAGAATTATGTTCAAATCATGATTTGATACAGGTTCAATTTATTTGTTGCGCGGTGCTAGTAAATAAAATTGGGTTGTGTTTATCGCAAAAAATCCACCGTATCTTCTCTAACATGTCTCTATTTCTGGAAAAGAGCTACAAACAACGCGGTCATCTTAGCTACATGCACATCGGTTTACGAATTACGACTTACGAGTACCTACCACCATTCTTAACTTTGCGATCACTTTTTATCGTCAGTCGTAAATCCTAACTATTAGTGAAACGGTCGTAACTCTTAAGAGTACACTTACGTCTAGGTTTACGACTTACGAACCTTGGTGAAACGGTCGCCAGTTCTCTTGTGAATTGTTGGATCTTCTATTATAAAGAGTGCATGGTGTCGAGCTAAATATTGACCTGGCTGACCAAATTAAACTTTATACAAATGTGGTATTAATATTTGGTGGGATGGGTCCCGTGGAATGAAGTCGAGGAAGTTAAAGTCCCATGTCTAGATCATGTCCAGTTTGAAAGGTGTCCTAATATGTTAGTTGTCCATTGCGCCGGGAACGATATAGGTCAAATTCCGTTAGGTGATTTGCGAATTTAAATCAAATTATTCAGTTAAATAAAATCAAAAGGTTGTTGTCTTATGCCAGGATAGTATAGTCGCAAATACTACCCAGAAATGAATGGAGATATTCCAACAATAACAAGGCAATGGAACGTTCAAAGAAAAAGATTGAACAATTTTGCAGCCACGATTGGCAGGAAATTGAGAGGGTTGGATATATAAGATATCCAGGACTTAAATTATTATGTCCGTCTCTGTGATCTGAGGATGGGGTACATTTGTCACCCAAATACAATGACATTTTTTTCTGAATACCTTGCAGGGCGCCTTAGAAAGTTTTGTCTTGTACGGGAATTTTGCATACCCGTAGATTATAATGGTCTGATGGCTTTGTTCCGTCTGGAGTGGATTTGTGCCGTCCCTCACACTTTTGTGACGGTGTTCTAACAAAGTTGTATCGATCTTGCAATTTGCTTAGAACATATGGCAGTAGCGCGGAATCAATTCAGAATTGAACTTGTATTGACCTCTGTACCGAGGGTCTATTATGTCATAATGTTGGTTAATTCATACAAGAACTGTCGTTGATCGCTGTTTACCAGTGTCAAATGTGTAAATTTGTAAATATGTGGTATTTCCAATTTACAGATTAAGTTCTCGTGTGAATTGTTGGATCTTCGATTATAAAGGGGGCTAGGTGTCGAGCTAAATATAGACCTGGCGGACCAAATTATAATTTACACAAATATGGTATTGATATTTGGTGGCATGGGTCCCGTGGAATGAAGTGAAGGAAGTTACAGTCGAAAGTAGAGATCATGTCCAAGTATGAAAGTGTTCTAGTATCTTAGTTGTCCATTGCACTGGGAACGATATAGGTCTAGATCATGTCCAGTTTGAAAGGTGTCCTAATATGTTAATTGTCCATTGCGCCGGGAACGATGTAGGTCAAATTCCGTTAGAAGATTTGCGGCATTTAATACAAATTATTCAGTTAAATGAAATCAAAAGGTTGTTGTCTTTCACCAGGATAGTATAGTCGCAAATACTACCCAAACATGAATGGAGATATTCCAACAATAACAAGGCAATGGAACGTTCAAAGAAAGCGATTGAACAATTTTGCAGCCAGCATTGATACGAAATAAGGAGGGGGTGGATATATAAGATATCTAGACCTTAAATTATTATGTCCGTCCATGTAGTCTGATGATGGGGTAAACTTGTCACCCAAGGCCAATGACATTTTTCTGAATACCGTATAGGGTGCATTAGAAAGTTTTGTATTGTACGGGAATTTTGCACACCAGTAGATTGTAATGGTTTGATGCTAAAATGAAAAACAAAAAATACCACACTGTTGGAACCATTTATATAATAGATTTAGTCAAATCAATATTTTAACTGGTGTTGAAAAGGCCTTTGCTTTATTTTGTTGCAAGGCTGACTGTTAAAGGAGAATACCATACAGATAATCTATGATAGCATTGATTGATTGATTGATTGATTGATTGATATTTAAACCCCAGCTAGCAGCTTTACTGCTATATTTATTAATAGAATAGGGTCAAAGGTCAAAACAATAAACTATGTAGATTGAAAGATGTCACTGACCTGTGTCTACTGACTGAAGATTTGGTTGGTAAGATGTAAGATGGAGGAACAAGGATTTTGTTTTAAATATTTGCATTACAACGTAAGTCCACTGACTACTACAAACAATATGTTGTTCGTGCTCGTTATGAGGCGTGTTTACATGTGTTTTTACTCGTGAACGAGTGCGGAATTGTTTGTACAGGAGTCATTCATTAGCCAAATAATGGAAAGAAAGTTTAAACATTAAATGAACAAACGCTTTTCACACCAATGCCTTGGCTCCCTCTGAGTGGTCTGTGTTTGTATAGATAAACTTTAGCGAAAACCGAAGGGACAAACAAGAATGGACAATCCAGAGAAATGTGTAACATCTCGAGCGGTGGTGGTGCTGAGATGCATCCGGTTTCATCCAGTGGCGGTTTTGAAGCCGAGGATTCTATCAGCTTTCTAGGTCAGTCGATATTATTTCATAACTTATTAAGTTTTACATTATGAAACATTTCAGACGGAACTCTTAAATCATTTTGGCAACTGATAAACGATTTCTCTTCAGAAAATAAGTCATTGTTTTTCCAAATACTTCGTGGTAAAGTCGGATGACCACGTCAGTTTTGCGTGTCAGGTCACACAAGTTTAAGTTTTGAAAATGCGTCGGCATTTATTGTGTGAAAAGAGGGTCCTGTTTAGGGGTATTCGATATTATTCTTCGGCAAAAGTAAATTAAATGACCAGTAGTACCTTAAATCGAGACGATTCAGCCACAGGCAATGGAGGTCTTTCGGTGGTGGTGCAAATTTCATTTACAATCCTTTTATCTCGTAATTACCTATAAAATACAATTAATACTCTATGTATGTTCAGAGTTATTTATATATTCCCAAAATATACCATATTTTAACTGATTTAATCATAAGAAATGACGCAATAACAAATCCAGGCTCGCTCTAGTAAGGTTAACAAAAAAGTTATAGCACATTCCAAGTCAATGGTTTTGAAAAATAACAAAAGATTTGGTCTTTTTAGCTCACCTGACCCAAAGAGTCATGTGAGTTTTTGTCATCACTTTGCGTCCGTCGTCGTCGTCGTCCGCGTCTGTAAACTTTTCATACTTTCTTCTTCTTCTTTGAAACCACTGAACTGATTTGAACCATATTTTGCAGAAATGTTCATTGGCAGGTCCTCTACTAAATTTGTTATTTTGGTGCAGATCGGAAATCCAACATGGCCGCCAGGGCCAATAATGTGTTCTGATTGGTTGAAACTTTGAAAATCTTCTTGTCAGAAACTGCTCAGCCGATGGAATTGTAACATTATAGAAATTATGACTGGATGGTCCTCTACTAAATTTGTTATTATTGTGCCGATCGCATATCCAAGATGGCCGCCATGACTTGACTTAGTTTTAACATAGAATCCTATGGGAAAAATGTTCAATTTTTTTTCCCTCTGAAAGCAGTAAGTCAATTTAAAGCAAACATGACATGAATGGTCCTTAGGTGGTCAACTTTCAAAATAATGTCATGTGACCCCGACCTCCATCCAAGATGGCCACCATCAGCAAACATAGTTTTAACATAGGACCCTATGGAAAAAATGTTTAAAAATTGTTTCCTCTGAAACCAGAAAGTCATTTTAAGGCAAACATGGCATGAATGGTCCTTGGGTGGTCAACTTTCAAAATAATGTCCTCCATCCAAGATGGCCGCCATCAGCAAACATAGTTTTAACATAGGACCCTATGGGAAAAATGTTTAATTTTTTTTTCCTCTGAAACCTGAGTTAGCCAATTTAAAGCAAACATGGCATGAATGGTACTTAAATGGTCAACTTTCAAAATTATATCCAGTGACCCAGACCTCCATCCAAGATGGCCGCCATCAGCGGACCATTGGACTGTATGGGAATTTCATTGAAAAACCTTTTTGTGAGAAACTACTTAACAAATTGAATATTTTGCATTATATGAATGTTACTTGGATGGTTCTACACCTGATCTATTATTTTGGTGCAGATTGAAAATTCAAGGTGACCTCCATTGACGGATGAAGTTTAACATACCGTTAGGTCCTTTATCAGAATTGTAATTTTGGTGCTGATCGGTAATTAAACATGGCTGTCAGGGGTAGATAATGTTTTCTGATTCGTCAATCTTTAAAAATTTCCTGGTCAGAAACTACTGATTCAATTGAATTTGTTTTCTGGTATGAATGATCTATGGATGGTCCTCTACCTAAATTGTAAATTTGGTTCCGATTGGAAATTCAAGATGGCCGCCGTAGGCGAACAAAGTTTAACATAGAAGCCTAATGGGAATTTGTACTGAGTTGTTCTTCTCAGAAAGTACCAAGCCATTTGACTTGATTTGTTCTATGCTGCTCCTATCCGCAAACAGAAAGACTTGAAAAATATGCTTGTTGATAACCTTCTTCAAGAATTAAAACTTAAGCAGTCTAATATACTTACCATGGGAGATTTGAATTTTGACTTTAGGTTTTCAGAATTTATGGAGCACACATTCAATAGTAAGCAAATTGTGTCTTAAGTCGCAAGAAAATATGAATCTTTGTTAGACTTCACGTTCCTAAGGATTTACCCTGCCAATTATTACCAGGTGAGCGATGACAGGCTCTCCAGAGCCTCCAGTTATGTTTGTTATGCACCACAGTGCTGTATGAATACATAAATTCACTAGGGAATGATGTTTGTAATTTGTTCGTCAATACGCATGAGCAAATTAAAATATATCGTGAGTTTTATCATTGCATAATTTATATAGCCGATGAAGGACGTCATGTTAGAATTTAAAATAATTATCACTGATTATGTATTTATGAAAATTGTTAATGGTATTCAATAATGATTGCGTAAATCAGGGAATATGCTTTACTTTTTTTCGCTAGGGGCCATTCGCAAGTTTTCGGATTTTACATCTACTTGAAGAGAAGATAAGCATTCGGAAAGATAATTTTAGACTATAGGGAGATTCCACATAGTTAGATTTGACGTGTTCACTGACAATGATCAATGTATGCAATTTGTTTGCCCCTATTGTGGGCCCATTGATTGGAATAATAAATATTCTTATTCTTATTCTGTTCACTACGACTTTGACATTTCAAACTACGTGCCAAATAAATTTGTAAATTGCCAGCTGGGCGATTACTACACGTAAAATAGGTCGGCCAATGGAAATTTTGGCCGCATTGGCGAATGGGCGACTGTTAATCTTTTTCCCTGTAAATGAAATGAGTTAATGGTGTAAAATGATCCATTTCTCATCATATGTAGAGTTCATATTTTTATATGAAATTGGGATTAAATTTAAACTGTGGTTGTATGACAATATTATAAAAATAGTTTCATATTTCTTCCTGTTCTTGTTTTTTTGTGAAATTCTTCATTTAACCTATTTATGTGGATTGTGTATATTTTGATAAAAAGAAATCACAGTAGAATCTCGTCAGAAACATGAGCTTTGCTTGGTCCACTTTAATTCAAAAGTATGTATGACACCACGTGCACCACCTCCATTCATAATGGCTACCATTACTAATCTTTTCCAAATGAGCTGAAATTTGAACAGTAGCTCTATCTTAATGAAAGATAGGATGTATGTTACAGGTTTGTTGATACATAATGC
Organism: Gigantidas platifrons; assembly: GCA_002080005.1. NCBI lineage: Eukaryota > Metazoa > Mollusca > Bivalvia > Mytilida > Modiolidae > Gigantidas > Gigantidas platifrons. The sequence continues at coordinate 547,041 of MJUT01041092.1, read as the reverse complement.
TTTTGACCAATTTTTTTCCAAAAATATGCAAATTAAGCTTATTTTGAGAAATATTTATTTTAAAATATACTAAATATGAAAGCACCTACACAATTAAATAGACTAAACTAGGCTGAGATAGTCCCTGGGAAGTCTCCTTTCAAAATCATATCTGACAGCCCAGACCTAATAACAATAAAATAATGAGTGATTGTTGTTTAACGCCAAATGAGTTATATTTGATGAGATTATAATGATGTCTGCTTTGAACTAGACCAACATGTGTAGTTGGATTATAGTGCTAGCTCACTGAAATAACACTGAGTCTTCAGGTAGACATGTTGCTCCACTCGTTATCAAGATTCTGAATTTCTTCTTAATGTTGCATGCTTTAAGTGGAGAAGCAACACAGACACATTTTATGGTCTTGGATTTGACCTGACCACAATCCTAGAATTATCACAATCGAGACTATTACTCCACTGGTGTGGTTTTTGCTTAAATTTGTTCTATATCTTTAAATGGCCAAAACTGCTACATTTTTGGCTTAAATGATCTGAAATATAAGCTGCACATAGCTTTATGCTAATGAATTGTGAAGTTTTTCATGAATTTTTTTTTAATTTGGCTGAAAACTCGAATTTAACTTAATTGCAGTCTAACTGATGAAGGAGAAAGCCCTTGTTGACATAGATATTTAGATGGAAGTGGCTGAAACCTAATTTGTTGGTACATAATAAATATTTCTGTAGCATATTTGCTCTTTTTTTTTCTGTGAAATTCTCAGGAATGTAGTTCCATTTTCAAGATCTAATCATTCATAATTGTTCTGATCTAGTCATTTGTGTATTGTATAATGTAGTAGTTATAAATAAGGTGAAGCCATCTACAATTAGCACCTACATGGGGGGAAATCAACGAATAGATTAAAGGGTTAGAAAATGTCCTGTAGTTAATAAAAAACATTGTGTCTAAGAAATCTTTTATTCGAAATACCTTAATGTACAACAGGCAGTACTGTAATTAGGCGTATGTACATATAGTCTTTAATCAATGAATATTTCTGCTCTTGAATTTATTTCTACTATTGTTAATGGGTATGTAACAATTTTTTGTTGTTAAAAGGCTGAAATTTCAACTGTTTTGTAATTTAATGGATTTTATAGCTTTTATTCCTGTTTTCCGTGAAATGATCAAGAGATTTGCAAATTAACAAAAGAAATTTAAAATCACAATGAATTTAAGAAAACTTACCCAAGATGGTCCTCATGTGGGGAACAATACAATTCTCCATCTGTTTTTATACTTTTATTTACAATTTTAGTAAAAAGTTGTAATATTCTAAACATCAATACTTTAATCTGATAAAATTTAACCAATTCAATATAATTTACATCTGATCCATAAATTGTTTTGGTGGAAAATAATAATACCCCTAATCAAACAGAAAAAGACCCTTGTTGACATCAATTTTTGTGATCTTTTCTCTTTTAAAAATTTACAAATCATTGGACTCTTAAAATGCATTGAAAGATGAAATGCATAAAAATTGGTCATGGTAATATATCCTACAGAAGAATTACATAAATTTACATTACCATGGCAATGCATAAACAGTAAATGGCTGTATAAAATTGATTGTACAGACATGAATCTGCAATATGATATCTAGGACATGAATATGACATTATATATATCTCTGACTAACATATCAAATAAGTGTTTCATTCTAGTTAATTTTGATCATAAAGGGTTAAATGCAATTTCTTACGAAATACATTTTGTAACTACATGTAATACCTAACGTAGATAACAAATGTTGATCAGCTTAACTGGTTCTTAAACAATTGTTAATATTCAGTTAGTGGATAATACTTTCAGTATCTAATCAATAAATATCGAAGATTCCAGTATCCTATGGTATTTTGAACTCCTGAAAAATCGACCCCTGGTTCAATATACCATATGGTATTTTGACCCTGGCATCAAATTTCCGTCAAAGTATCTTGAACCCCATCATGGTAAATTGAACCCCCTCATTTTTACTAAAAGATGGGGGTACATAATCCCATAAGAAGGTGTTTCAAATTACCATGGGTTAGGGGGTTCGAAATACCATATGACACCGGTATTAGTTCTGTGCATTTCTGTATTGAACTTCTATTAGATAAACAGGTCCAAAGGACCATGTGAGCTACATGTTTGATTGTCATTTACTTATGTTAACTTCTATTAGATAAACAGGTCCTAAGGAACATGTGAGCTACATGTTTGATTGTCATTTACTTATGTTAACTTCTTTTTCTCTGAAACTACTGGGCCAAATGAAAAGAAACTTTGAAGGAAGGTTCCTGTGTTAGTCCTCATCATAATTTGTTATTTTGGTGTCAAACAAAAATTCAACATGGATGCCAAGGCTATGAATGCATTTTTATTGGCTGAGTTTTAAACTATGAAGCTGTTATTATTCAAAAACTACTCCAGGGTTTGAAAGTTAAATTGGTGTGAATAATCCAGGTTAAAGAGTTGGTGATTTTTAGCTCGCCTGTACGAAGTACAGGAAGCAAGCTTATGTCCTCACATGTGCGTCATCGGCAGTGGCGTCGGCGTCCAATGTTTACGTTTAGGTCCAATGTAGACAAATTACTTGACCCAGGTTGATGAAACTTCACATGTGAGTTTGTTGTGGACAGTTAAAAACACTGCACACAAATATAGGTCACCATGACCTACTATTTCTGCCTGAATTACTTCAACATTTTTGCATTAATTTTTGCGTTTAGGTTCAATGTAGACAAACTACTGGGTCCAGGTTGATGAAACTCCACATGTGAGTTAGTCGTGGACAGTTAAAAACACTACACACAAATATACAAATGTAGGTCACCGTGACCTACTATTTCTGCCTGAATGACTTCGACATTTTTGCATTAACGTTTACATTTAGGTCAAATGTAGACAAACTACTTGATCCAGGTTGATGAAACTTCACATGTAACTATAGATTGCACAGGCGAGCTGGATAGTCTGCCTTGCGACCAGCTATTTTTGTATTATGTTTTAATGCTAGTTCTGACATGACGTTATCACTTGGGTTTTATAAAAAAAAAAAATAAGGCAATTTTTTTTATGAAACTTCTTTGCTTTGGACAGATACATATACATGTACTTCATGTCCGACTTCAGAAAAATACAACTATTTTTACATACAAATGTACAATAGTTTGTATAAACAGCATTGTGCAGAACATTTCTATGGACCATCTTCCTTTTCTGTCATAAACATGATCCCTTACATTCTTCAATTAATAAAAAGAAAATGCAATTTGTAGTAAATACAAATGACAGGTTATTGATTTTTTTAATGGCAAGCATATTGTCATTTAAAGTCAATGAAAACAAGCTTTATTTAGATCGACTATGGACAAAGATTGTACACTCTTTATTATGCATCATCAACTGAGCAACATCCGATAAATCAAAATAAATAACAAATATTTAATAAGCTTTATATTGATTGATGTACCCTCTCAAACAATTTGTTTATTTATTCATAAATTTAAAACACTCCGATATAGTGTGTGCGAATCTAAAACTATTGAGATCCGGAAATGCATCTATTTTTTTTATTGTGTAACTGTATCCAATGCATAAAAAATGCATTTCAACCTTACAATTCTTGAATAAGTTAAATGAAACAGTTGGATTTCAAAAACTACTCATTGCAAGATAATAAACCAGGAATTATTCATGTTCCATCTAATAATATGTCTTGGGAGAACAAAAAATAACATTACATGTATATGCTAGGCAATGATTGATGGTTAAATGAATATTTTTTTATCAGGTGGGCTTCTGGTTAATTAATAATTACATTATCTAGGAACTGTTCATTTTAATGATAAATATATCAACAGAGATCCTTACAACATACCTTGACGAGTCTTGGACTCAACCATTTTCAGTAAAAGACTCACCAAAGTTTTCAAATTTTAGATTCTTTCAATGACGAGACTTACCAAAATTTTCAGAAATGTCTTCTGTACTCATCAAATTAAATTGCTACAAGTATTCCTATAGTATCTTATAAACCATATCAATGCTGTAATACTGAATGCTGAGGACTAATAGTCCAACAGCAGAGGTTTGGTAGTATATGTAATATCACAAACTAAGTACCAACATGAAAATGGTTTTCTCTGGGTACTTCGGTTTCTTCCACCAATAAAACTGACGACCACGATATAACTGGAATATTGTTGAAAGTGGCGTTAAACACCATAAACCAAACAAACCAACCAAAATGAAAATATTTATAAGTTTATGAATATGGAATATTATTTTTGGCTTTACATTAAATAAAAAGAATATGAAAAAAGTTTAAATAATTTTTTTTTTCAAATAAGCTGTTTTTCAGGATTTGCAATGATAAAGATTATCCCAGTCCCTAGTCAGAATAAACAAAAATAATTTTGTGCCAAACCGATTACAGTATCTACACTGGTATTGTATACCTTACCTATACCATTAAATTAAAGTGATGTAGTAATTACTGTTGACATATTCTACTTATAATTATCATAATGAAATTTGACCCATTAAGGTTGACATGAAATAAGTTAATTTAAAGGTGACATTTATGCCCTGTACAACACACTCTCGGTTAAAAAAAAACATGTAAACTTTATTGTACACGTGGATAGTATACAGTTATTGTATAGTGTATCAAAGTACAATTCTTTTGGGCAGATGTAGTTCCATTTTGGATTTTGTGATATTTTAGTCTTACCTTATATTTACACCTGTTATTACTGACTTTTTTTAATGGAATTATGATTGTGATACTCCGTGATACTCCAATTACATAAATACATTTAAAAAAAGTATCTGTTTATGAAAACTGTGTGGGTTTGTAGTATTAAAACAATTTTATGTTTACAAACACCCAATGGGAATTAGAAAAAGTATTACAAGTCTTAAATTTTTGATATTTATCAATATGTTGAAGACGTTTTGTTTTTGAAATTGAATATGGTTCAATATTACAGAAAATGAATCAAACAGAAAATATGAAACTTTCTTTTACATTGAAATACTATCATTTGTGAAATAAGATTAGTGTCGAGAGAAGAGATTATCAGAAATTTTAGAGCAGTGATTTACATTTCATCGTCGGATTAAAACGAAACGTTAACCAGAACTTAATACAAGGTGGTTCAGAAAATAACATTAGTATGAAATGGATTACACAAGGGCTGGATATTCAGGCCATGAAAATTTGCCACCAAATTATCAGATGTTTTCGTCAGTCCCTCCAGTTTGCAAAAGCTTTTATGGCTAATTATGCAATATAAATATTATTTTTCAAAGTTCATGCTATATGTAGCATTCATGGCCGTCGTGTTCGTATGGTAGTTGGATTTACAACTACCTGTGCAATCAGTGCCTATTACCACTAAATTTGTGAGTTTGAACCCCATTCATGAAGAGGTGTACTCGATACAACATTATGTGATAAAAATTATCAGTGACTTGCGATAGGTCAGTGGTTTTCTCTGGGTACTCTGGTTTCCTCCACCAATAAAACTGACTGCCACAATATAGCTGAAATATTGTTGAAAGTGGCATTAAACACCATAAACCAAACTAAACCTATACGTAGCATTCTGATCCTGATCATAAATATTTTTTTCTGGAAAAGAATGAGAAGCAAGATCAACTTTATTATAATAGTTGGATAGATTTACATTTTTAGGTCACCTAGCCTAAAGCAAATCAAGCGTATAATGACCACCATACCATATTATGCCAAACCTGACTAGGGTGGTGTGTGTCTGTCTCCTTTAATTACTGTATGTGATAGTCTTGACCACCTTCCATGATGCACCGTCAGTGTGTACTTAAATTTAAAAAAAAAATTAATGGATTTTTTTTGCATTTTAAGCTGGAATTACCGTTAGCTGAAAATTGATCCCTTGTCATGAAATAACAATTTAAACATATGTTACACGTTTTTCTGTGAAATTTGTCATTTTGCAGATGATTTTTTTTTACTGATTATGGATTTAGTTTTATTTTGACCAAAATGTCATTATCTAAATCTTCTCCTGTGAAATTAATATAATGTAGTCCAAATTAAATAAAACATTGCTGTGTAGTTTTTGAACAGTACAATCCTCTTGTAGAAATATATATTGACAAAAAGATATTGGGATTGTTTTTGTATAACCATTATTTTAAAATACTGATACAAAAGTCTTTTTTTTATTTTACAACCTTCTACATAGCTTTTTATCAGTAATTTGAGCATTTTTCCTTTGATCTTGACGATTCATATTTTCAGTATCAACGGACTGGCTCTGATACTGAAAATAATCGGTCAATGTGACGTTGACCACATTTTAATGTTATGGATAAAAACTATAACATCCGATTTTATGGTCTTGACATACATTTTGTGCATTTTCACAAGTATCACACTGTACCAGACTTGCTGCGATACTTGTGATCATGTCTGTATCGACCTTAAAGCAGACATTATTCTATGATTATAGAACCTAGAAAACTTCATTTTTCACTCTGCTGTAAAACTAATGCTGGTAATTAATTAAAGTTTGAACTTTTCACTTCAGTGAATTAAATTAAATTCTTACAGTTTTCAAACAAATATCAAACAAGCTTGTCTTAATTAATTGAATATAAATATCAACTGAAATTTTCCTCAAATAATGGCTTCTTTACANATATGTAGTACAAAGCTAATTAGATGTTAAACACAGGAGAAGAAAGGATGACAATTTTATGTCTTGTTATGACAAATGACATCATGTTATATTCTAAATATAAAAGTATGTAATCACACTTCTGTGTTGGGACAATTGGTACAGTTTTAGGCCTACCTTAGTAATAGTTAGTTTGCTATTTACAATGTTTACCAATTCATAAGAGCCTGGATTAAACTTAATTAGATGAATTATTGATCATCTGTGATAGGCATTGACTGTACATAGCAATTTCAAAATTGCAGCAGATCTGTGTTCCGTATTTGCGCAAATTGGCATTTCATTACCACAAATAAATATTCCATTTGAAATCTGAATGACCCCTATTTAAACCGAAAATAGAAATATAAAAAAAATCCTTTTGCATATTCAGCCTCCTTTTTGTGGAACAGCTTGCCAATTTCAGTGTGTGAATCTAATAAAACTAATGTGTTTAAAACAAATTCAAATATTAAGAACTACATTTTTAGCTCACCTGACCCAAAGGGTCATGTGAGCTTTTGTCATCACTTTGCGTCTGTCGTCGTCGTCCGCGTCTGTAAACTTTGCATACTTTCATCTTCTTCTTTGAAACTACTGAACAAATTTGGACCAAACTTGGCAGCAATGTTTATAGGGAGGTCCTCTACCAAATTTGTTATTTTGGTTTAGATCAGAAAACCAACATGGCCGCCAGGGCCAATAATGTGTTCTGATTGGTTGAAACTTTGAAAATCTTCTTGTCAGAAACTACTCAGCCGATGGAATTGTAACATTATAGAAATGGTGACTGGATGGTCCTCTACTAAATTTGTTATTATTGTGCCGATCGCATATCCAAGATGGCCGCCATGACTCGACTTACTTTTAACATAGGACGCTATGGGAAAAATGTTTAGAAAGTTTTTCCTCTGAAACCAGTAAGTCAGTTTAAAGCAAACATGGCATGAATGGTCCTTAGGTGGTCAACTTTCAAAAGAATGTCATGTGACCCTGACCTCCATCCAAGATGGCCACCAACAGCGAACATAGTTTTAACATAGGACCCTATGGGGAAAATGTTTAAAACAAATTTTCCTCTGAAACAGTAAGTCAATTTAAAGCAAACATGGCATGAATGGTCCTTAGGTGGTCAACTTTCAAAATAATGTCATGTGACCCCGATCTCCATCCAAGATGGCCACCGTCGGTGAACATAGTTTTAACATAGGACCCTATGGGAAAAATGTTTAAATTTTGTTCCCTCTGAAACCAGTAAGCCAATTTAATGCAAACATGGCATGAATGGTCCTTAAATGGTCAACTTTTAAAATTATATCCAGTGATCCAGACCTCTATCCAAGATGGCCGCCATCAGCGGACATAGTTTTAACATAGGACCCTATGGGAAAAAATGTTTTAAAATATTCTCCTCTGAAACCTGTAAACCAATATAGCAAACATGTCATCGATGGTCCTTCGGTGGTCAACTTCCAAAACTGTGTTCAGTGACCCCAATCTCACTCCAAAATGGCCGCCGTCAGCGGCCATAGTTTTAACATAGGACCCAATGGGAAAATTGTTTAAAAGTCTTCTCCTCTGAAATCAGTCAGCCAATTTAAAGCACACATGGCATGGATGTTCCTTGGGTAGTATATACTTTCAAAATTGTGTCCGGTGACCACAACCTTCATCCAAGATGGCTGCCATGAGCAGACATAGTTTTAACATAGAACCCTATGGGATTTGAATAGTAACTTAGATGTATTCGGCATGCAGACATTCTTAAGAGGACTTATTTATATCAGGTGAGCGATACAGGCTCACCTGAGCCTCTAGTTTTTTTCAATTCACCAGACGAGCTTTGGGCTTATAATACGATAATTTATATGAGTTTGCGTTATTGGGGAATAGTGGGGAGCTTCACAAGAAGTCGTAAGTATAAAGAAATCGGCATAAGTATTGACGTCATTGTTCCTAATTGTACTTCATATTTAGTCAACATAATACAGAAGGAACAAGGTAAAGGGATTATTCAAAAAACGACAGAATCCAAAGACAAGGCAAAATCGAGATAACACACACGAAAACGACAAAAAGTAGGGGTGCAAAAAAAACAATAGAGCACAGAGTGGAAACAAATTCACATAAATGAGACGACACAAAAACTGAAGCACTTGCAGATTTTTCATGCTCGAGAGGTGTTGTACGTGGTGAACTAAACTCATCGCAAATAGTTGCACATGCGAAACTGAGACGACTGTCGAGGTAATATATTAGTTATCTTCTATTATATAATTCGACTCAAATTTAATATTTTCAGAAAGTAATGATTTATTGAAAATACAACTTTAAACAGCAAAATAAATGTAAATCACACACACACACACACACACACACACACACACACACACACACACGACCCATAAGAACCAACTATGAAACAAATTACAACTTCTCAGAAGATATCTTAAGTTTATTAACTTGTCACAGGCTGACATAAAAAACAATGTGTTTGGTGCAAACATATTTTATTCCGGAGCACCTGAGCTCATCCCAGGCTTAATTAGTGGAGTTCGTGTATCTCGTTTTCTGTGTAGTGTTTTGTAGATCATTGTTTATACATTTAACCTTTTTCTTTTGGCCATTGTGTTGTCTGTCCCTTCGATTTACGGATTATTATTACCCCTATGGTTTCTTCAAACTCTTCTATTCCAAAAACATACATAATACGAGATTCCATTTGCAAGCCAAAAAAGTAAAACAAATGATTCAATATTCAATACTTTATTCACTCAAGATACACATATAATTGTGTTACAAGAGGCCATTGAATAAAACTGTTCAATAACAGACAAACCAGGTTTATATACACAGGGGCGTAAGAGCAAACACTTAGAAGCTGAATTTGTAGCATGAAAGTAAAAAATGTCTACTTTACCTAGATGTATAAGGGTATGGTTTGATGCCAAGCGCCTCCGTTTATGCTTGTCAATTTTGAAAAGCTTGTCCCTCTTCCCAGTACTGTTCTAAAACTTGTGCTCCCAACTTACCGACACGCTTACAAAGCTTATCCACTCCTACAACTTGCCCCTATTTTCCGGCCTCCGGTAATTGAAGTTGGAGAGGAATTATAATATTTTTGATTTCAAGATACATGCGGTTCAAATATCATACCTCAGGATCTTCATTTAGGGCTTGGGTTCTTCCTACATGTATTTGTAAAATGCACTTACATGGTGGGTTCTTCTTATATATGTAAAATGCACGTACATGTACATATAGTGGGTTCTTCCTATATGTAAAATGCACGTACATGGGAAAGGTATTGCATAATTCAAGATTCTGATTCTTGTTATTAAGGAGATATGTTGACAGTTCAAGAACAAACAAAAAAGATTGATTGATTGATTGGTGTTTTACAACAAAAAAGAATCTCTGATACATTCCATGAGGAATAAGAATGAATGTATAATTTTATGTATTCATAAATATGTGCAGGAACAGTAGCTGCGTTTGCCGACTATGTCCAGTACTACTTGGGGTTCCAAGTGACAAAAGTCTTTTTCGCTTAGGGGTGGATCCTTTCAGTGGTGTACATTTATGCTTCCTCCCACTTTGTTGCGAAGATTCATATAAGTCATTTAAAATTTCAGGCGGGAGTTTTCTACATAATTGACAAAAAATTGTGTCTTGGTAAACTTCGACGTTTTGGTGTCTGAAGCTAAAGGGAACTCTTCTTCTTTGTCATTTTCCACTATATTTGCTATCACTCTCTACGATATGGTATATCTTGGGATTATATAAATAACTCTGAATATACATAAAGTGTTAATTGTATTTTATCGGTAATTACGAGATAAAATGATTGCAAATGAACTTTGCACCCCCACCGATAATACCTCCACAACCGCCACCGAATGACCTCCATTGCTTTTGGCTAAATCGCGTCGATTTACGATACTACTGGTCACTTAATTCACTTTTGCCGAAGAATAATATCGAATACCCTCAAACAAGACCCCCTTTTCGCACAATACATTCCGACGCATTTTCAAAACTTAAACTTGTGTGACCTGACACGCAAAACTGATGTGGTCATCCGACTTTACCACGAAGTATTTGGAAAAACTAGGACTTATCTTCTGAAGAGAAATCGTTTATCAGTTGCCAAAATGATTTAAGAGTTCCGTCTGAAATGTTTCATAATGTAAAACTTAATAAGTTATGAAATAATATCGACTGACCTAGAAAGTTGATAGAATTCTCCGCTTCAAAACCGCCACCTGATAAAACCAGAAGTACCTCCGCACCGCCACCGCTAGCGAGGGTTTGTACGTGGAGAACATTGGGTACACAAGACGAAGAAAACCAAAGCAAAATACACAACACAATATGTGATGGACACCACGATACGACAACAAACACAACGTAACATAAATAAGACATGAGCCCTCCTACAAACAACTGGATGATAGAACGAACCGAACAACGTGTATATGCGAAAATCGGAGCGAACACCACAACACGGTACTAAGAACATAACGGCAAATAATAGATCAATACAAAAAACAAAACAACTAAAAAGTTGAGCAGCCAGAATCCCACAAAAAAAAACGGGTGAACGCAAGTGCTCGCGAAGGGTAAGTTAGGCTAACCTTACAGAGGAATATTTGGCGGGGTTTCATTGAATGTACACTGCATCAGCTGTTTAGTGTGCTCGCCTAGAGATCTGTGGGCCCGAGTCTTGGTTTGGTCAAACCAAAAACAACAAAATTTGTATTTCCTGCTTCTCCACTACACCCGCAGCATTAAGAGGTAAGACTGGTTGACTCGGAAACTGATAATGTGTCCAAGTGGCGCGACATGTCTATTCGTGAACTGTTTCAGTGAGCGAGCACTATAAAGATCCAAATAAGTGTGTTTGTCTACTCTAGTATAAAGCGGACTTCATCATCAACTCACTTAAAGTACCTTGTTCTCGCCCCCCCCTTTAAAATCACCCACTCATTGAATTGACGATATTGCTCCATAATAAGGGTAATAACAAAATTACCGAACACCGAGCAATCTTCTAAAACCATCAAATGCAATGAGAAACATAATTTCCCGTCTTTTAATGTTGAACTCTCGTACAAATTATTATGCTATCACAATCAAACCTTATAAATGAAAAAAAATATGTAGAAAGATGATCGAAACGTGACATAAAGGGAACAACAAAACTCAGGTGTATTATATACATTGTACCTGTGATTTTATAAATAACAGACACAAAAAGATCTCAAATAACTATATGTTGAATCACGTCATTTAAATATCTCAAACCGAGTCTTCTTAGACTGTGTTGATAAAGGACCATAATTCAATATCATTATTTACAATAATTATACAGAATTGGAGGTAAGTGTAGACAACATCTAGATATACATCTACTTTTATTTTCTTAATAATTACTTAACATCCAGAAGTTCTATAAAATACACACACTTAAATATCACGATAATAAAACTGAACCAGGAATTTGGGGGATCATTTATGTAGTACAAAATCTCCGCCATTTTGTCAACTTTTCAATTAGTCTCATTTATTTAGTCCTTTGTTGTTTTCAATCAATATTTTTCTTCTCAGTCTAGCAAATTTCACTTAATATTTAAAACTCCCAAAGGGAAATAACTGTTGTTCTGAGTAAAGGAACAAAATGAAAGCTACATAATACAAATATTGTAGATAGTAAAAAAGACCACAAGGATTGGCCTATAGGCGGATGGTGAGATTGCTACAACTAACATGGGAGATAGTGGATGCGATCAGACATTTTGACTTATAACGGGCGTAACGATTGTTCCTTATTGGACTCTCGAAAGTGTTGGGTCCTTGTATAGGAATCCGTGGTTCTCCATTCTAGTCTCCATGGCTCCCAGTTCCCACCTCGTTCTTCCCGACTCCCTGTTCCTGGACCATTCTCCAATTTTTCGTTTCTCTTCTTGTTATAGTCTTCAATTCCTCGATTTTCACTCCCATTTTTGACTGTCATTATTTGTAATCGGCTCTTGTTTCCTTTTACTTTTGTATATAGAACAAAGCAAATTCAAATTCAGTTTTCTTTTACAATAATTATAGCGTCAAAAAATGTTTATTTCAAACATGTGTTGCGTGATCTCAATATTGACGATTTCAAATGTAATATTAAGCCTCCTGATTGCACCTGTGAACGTTCCCCATTTATATTATATGACATATATAATCCGACTGGCCACGTTGTAATTGGTGACCTTACAATTATCAATGACACCTCTCTACGAGAGGTGTTCGCTAAAGGGCCTAAATATCGTGAGCCTAAATCCATAAACTGGAAACACTTAAAAATACTGATGGATTCCATCGAGGATTATGCCAGACGATGAGCAAAACGTGTAAAGGAGGACTTAGATATTCTTCCCGAACAGGTGAAGAGTGTGAGGTCGCTAATACAGATAATAATTTAAAAAACTCAGTGGGTCTATGAGCATTCGTTCTACATCAATCTTTAAAGACCGTAATGTTGCTGAACACCTGTATCTCCATCATGACAAATATGTTATTGTCTCCGCCGACAAGGCCCCTAACAATATGGTTTTGTGTGTAAATCACATTACATAGACTGCTTGAAAAAGGAATTAGGTATTGACAATTCACTTGGCAACCCTATATATACCCCGACGACACTTACGAAAGAGGAAATCCTGGACAGTCATAGGTCTGTTTTATGTTCCTTTGAAATTTCAACCAAAGATGAAGAACTGGATCTACCATCACTCTACCGGATTCCTAAATTACACAAGTTCCTTTCAAATAGCGCTATATATCTGGGTCTGCCAAATGCTCCACGAAACCTCTTGTCAAATTATTAACATGTATTCTATTGGCAGTCAAAACCGGGCTTCAGAGCTACTGTGAGACTAGCTACTCGAGAGGTGATGTGAATCAGATGTGGATTCTGAAGAACTCGAAAAATCTATTAGAGTACATACAATCTAGGTCCCTCTCCTCCTGCAATAGCATTAAAACATTTGATTCTCTACCCTTTACACGACTATTCCTCATTCTAAGCTGAAGAACAAATTAAGGGAGTTGGTGCAACTGTGTTTCATAAAAAAGAATGGCCAACGTATATACACATACCTTGTGCTAGGAAGAGCCAGATCTTATTTTGTAAAACGCCACTCTGATTCTACCAAAAAGTTCTCTGGAACTGATATCTTCAACATGCTCGAGTTTTTGATTGACAACATATTTGCTATGTTTGGTGGACATGTTTCTCAACAGACAGTCGGTATACCTATGGGTACAAACTGTGCTCCTCTTCTCGCCGACTTGTTCCTTTATTCGTATGAGGCAGACTTCATACAGGGGCTTCTCAAGAAAAACGAAAGGCAGTTAGCCCGATTCTTTAATTTCACGTTCCGTTACATAGATGATGTCCTTTCACTAAATAATTCTAGGTTTGGTGATTTTGTTGATTGCATCTATCCCATTGAGCTTGAAATAAAGGATATCACAGATACAGATAGGTCTGCTTCATACCTTGATATACACATCGGAATCGACAGTGAAGGTCGGTTCAGAACGAAACTTTACGACAAAAGAGATGATTTCAATTTTTTCCATTGTGAACTTTCCATTTATATGTAACAACATTCCAGCAGCACCTGCATATGGAGTATATATATCTCAGATGATACGATATTCCAGAGCTTATGGTTCCTATCAGGATTTCCTTGATAGAGGGTTGCTGCTAACAAGGAAGCTACTGAACGAAGGTTCCTCTTGGTAAAGTTGAAGTCATCACTTTGAAAATTTTACGGTTGTCACCATGACTTGGTTGACCGTTATGGAATATATGTGTCACAAATGACCACGGATATGTTCCACTTGTCGTAAACACTTCCCGGTCCTTTCCTCATTCACGACTTATTACCGGGTTTGTAACTAGATTGACACGACGGGTGCCACTAGTGGAGCAGGAACTGCTTACCATTCAGGAGCACCTGTGTACAGCCACCGTTTTTAGTGGGGTTAGTGTAACTCGATTTTTAGTTTTATATGTATGTTTTGTAAATCATTGTTTGTCCTTTTGTACTTTTTCTTTTGGCCATTGTGTTGTCTGTTCTTCTTCGATATACGGATTATGATTGCCCCTTTGATATCTTCAAATTCTTCACACAGAATCGCCGGTAAGTGTAGACAACAACTAAATGTACATCTACTTTTATTTGCTTAATAATTACTTAACATCCAGAAGTTCTATAAAATACACACACTTAAATATCACGATAATAAAACTGAACCAGAAAGCTGGGAGATCGTGTTATGTAATACAAAATCTCCGCTATTTTGTCCACTTTTGAATTAGTCTCATTTATTTAGCCCTTTATTGTTTTCAATCAGTATTTTTCTTCTCAGTCTAACAAATTTCTCTTGATATTAACAATGCATAAAGGGAAATAAGTGTATTTCTGAGTAAAAGAAGAAAATGGAAGATGCATAATGCAAATCTTGACAATAAAAACGGCCACGGGAATGGACCAATAGATATATGTTGAGATTACCACAACTGAAATGGGAGATATATATTTAGTAGATCCGATCAGAAATGTTACCTTGTAACAGGCCATAATGAATGTTCCTTATCGGAAAACGGAAGTGTTGGGTGCTTACATAGGAATCCGTGGCTCCAGGTTCTAGTCTTCTGGTTCCTAGATCCCGTCCCACCTCCCCGTCCCAGACCATGCTTCAGGTTTTCTTTTTGCGGTCCCTCCCCCTTTTTATTCCTCGATTTTTACTTCCGTTTATCTATGTCATTATTTGTAATCAGTTCCTGTTTCCTTTTACTTTATATATACACCAAAACAAATTCAAAGTAACTTTTTAATACAATTTAATAATGTGATTGTCTTTAAACGACAATACAATGTTAATCAACTGACTGTGACACCCTCCCCCCTTTTATGATAGATAGTTCATGAATGTAACTATTGTTTAATACACTGCACAAACTTAAAGATTTGTTTCTAAATACTGTTCAACGTTCAAATTGAAAGGTGCATTTTTTTTTATTGAAATACAATTTAATAAAGTAATTGTCTTCAAACGACAATACAATGTTAACCATACATAATATTTTTACTGACAACGATATCTTACTTCTGTACAAGTTAAATACCTGTTTGATGAAAATAAACCGTGTAAAATTGCCTTTGTATGGTCCTGTATCTATGTATTTTATCGCATATTATTAATACAAATATGAATCAATCAACAATGAACATTAATTAATCAGTTGTACATGTAAAATTGCACTTTAATTGTACAGCTCTCTATAGTGGCCGTCGTGATTGATAATAATGTATATGTGTTTGTATTTGTATCAGATATTGGTTAACGTGCTCACCTCGAGTGCAGTACATCGTGGGTATGATCTCCGGTCATGCTACATCTAAAATCAATTGAATTTGGGTTTTTTTCTCATTCTCCTCTAAACACACAGCATTAAGACTTGTTGGCTCGGAATCAAGATAATATTTCCGTGTGGAGCGACATGTCTATTCATGAACTGTTGCACAATATTCCACTAAATATTCTAAATATTTCTAAATCTTCTTCGCTTTGGGTTGGTATATGTTGGTGAAACAAAAGGTAAATCACACAAACGGATATTCGGTCATAGACTGGGCATCATTAACAATGTTAATGACATTGTTTTTCAGCATTTTAATTAATCTGACGATCATTCGATCCTTTCAATGCGAGTTCGTATCATCGTAGGTATATACCATAGTCCTAGCAACAACTCACCGTCAACAAAAAGATTACTGGATACTAGAATTATGATCTGAAACATCTTATGGTTGTAACGACAAAATTGATGATATAGGTGTTCTATCTAGCCCTCCCTATACCTCGGTGAATGTGATGCATATTTTCAACTCCACTCACGAAGCCATGGTCATCGCCATCATAAAACACACAATGTATGCTCCATAGTGTTGTCACTAAATGGAAATAAAAAAAAAAAATGTGTTTTCCAAGTACATAATTATTTTGCGAACCACGTTTTTCCGTGCCACCCAATCGCCAATATTGATAAACAAATAGGAATATAAATTTCAAGAAAAAACAACACAATATATAGGCAGACCCACGAATCACTGTTCATTAAGATGTGTAACACTCAACAAGAGGGTATACACAAAAGAAAATAATCGGTCTAACAGGTTTTAAATTACACAAAGTTTGATCTTGAGCTTTGTGTATTTTATTAATTCATAATGTTCAGGATCATTTTTAGTTAATAATTTTTTACGACGTCATAGTATCACGATTAGACGATATGACGTTGTGTTGTTGTTTTTTGTATCTCTTGGCAGTTTATGTTTTGCAACTGACGAAGACGGTTGTGCCGTCGAAAATTTTTGCAATACTTTGTTTAAATATGTTTATAATCTCCATGAAGAAATATTTTGTTTGATTGTATATAATAAATATTATAACTAATTGACGAGTTTGATTATCAAACATATGTAAATCATGCATGACCAAATAACCTCATTACTCGCTCAAGTGTTGCGCGCATTCGTGAGTTACTGTGTTATTTGGTCATTCGTGGCATGTTTTTGATAATGAAACTCGTCAATTAGTTATATTAAGTCTTATCACATGACTATTTAATTGTATGTTGTATTATTTGTGAAGGAAGCATTATTTTATATACCAAACTTAAATCGGCTTGGGGTACAAATTATGAAGAATAAATATTACTTATAGCTTATACAATGTATTCTATATTGGCAGGTAACGACACAAACGTATAAATGATTTTCCGGTCCAGTGAATTTTATAATGCACTCGTAAAGTACATTATTATTGTTGTTTTTTGTTTTGTTTTAAGCTGTTATTTTTCTATTGCCACAATCCATGTATTTTTTGATTATCTGTTTCATGTATGTACCTTACTTACTTTTTAATTATGTATTGTATATATTTGTTCATATTTTACTGGAGTTGAGATGCTATGTGTATTTGTTTACTATTTGTTAAGTGACATATCTTGCGTTTTCATATGTATAAATATTTTTGACAATGGTTAAAGCAAAATTGAATGCAGCAGGTCATCGCTGGTTAGCATCACTGGCAGCTTTCAACTTTGATATCCGTTACAGACCAGGAAAATCAAACGCAGATGCAGATGCTCTAAGCCGTCTTCCTGTTGAAGTAGACTCTGACAACAGATGCAACATTCCAATTGAGTCTGTCCATGCTATTTGTAGAAAAGCTATACCATCAGCTTATGTTGAAAGTCTGTCCTTATCACCAGATGTTTTTATTGATGATATAGACAACAGAGGAACTAATGTTGGAAATATTATAGATTGGGCACAAGCACAAGCAAATGACATAGACATAAGACCATGGATTGAGTTTGTCCGTCAGAACAGAAAACCAAGCGTTGGAGAAATTGGTCCAAGTCCTTTGATGCGTCAATTCAATCGTCTGTGCTTAATAGATGATGTCCTATACAGAGAAACAACTATCGACGGAGAAGTTAGGAAACAACTTGTCTTACCAATAACCCATGCATCAACAGTCTTGGAAGCTTTGCATAATGATATGGGTCATCCAGGCAAAGACTGCACATGTCGCTTTTGAGGGATATATTTTACTGGCCTGGAATGCACAAAGATACCGAACAGTGGATTGAGCAATGTGGTCGCTGCATAAGGAGAAAGACACCAACAAACCAAAGAGCACCACTTGTTAACATCTCGACATCATCACCAATGGAATTGGTTGCTATTGATTATTTAACCTTGGAATCATCAAAAGGAGGACACAGTAACATACTGGTGATTACAGATCATTATACCAGATACGCACAAGCTATTCCAAACCACAACCAGACTGCTAAAACTACAGCAAATGCTCTCTTCAATCACTTCATTGTCCTCTACGGGATTCCTCAACGACTACACTCAGATCAAGGAGCGAACTTTGAAGGAAAAGTAATCAAGGAGCTCTGTAAACTAACAGGAATGCAGAAGTCAAGAACCACGAGTTACCACCCTATTGGAAATGGCATGACCGAAAGGAAACAGTACGTTGGACCATTAGTACACGCTTACAACTGTACTAGGCACGAATCAACTGGTCAGTCTCCTCACTTGTTGAGGTTCGGACGAAACCCTAGACTACCTATTGATGTCGCTTTTAGTCTCGGAGAAGAAGATCGTCAGCCTAATACCAAGTACGTCCAGGAGCTACGCAAACGTCTGGCTAAGGCATATCAACTCGCAGAGGAAGCTGCTAAGAAAGCTAGAGATAAGCAGAAGCAGACATATGACATCAAAGTCAGAGGAGCAAATATTGTAGTAGGCGATAAAGTACTGGTCCGAATTGTTGCATTTGATGGCAAGCATAAGCTATCCAACAAGTGGGAGGAAGAACCTTATGATGTCATTGACCAACCCAAGGATATACCTGTCTTCACTGTACAACGAGAAAGTGGAACAGGAAGGAAGCGTACTTTGCACCGTAACCTACTGTTGCCCATTGGATACATATATGATAGAGACAAATCACCAGTAAAAGAGTCCACCAAACAAGATAAACACAGAATCTCACACCGTAAGAGACAGGATAAAATGGAAGATTCAGAGTCAGAAAGCACATCTGACGAGGAATCCGATTACGATAACAACATAGTCTTCAACCCCGAAGGAAATATGAACACTGACAGAACCGTCGTGGATGGTTCATTTGTTCCTGGAGTTGATGAGTCACAGTCAGAGGACAACATCAGTGAAGCTGTGGATATAGACACAGAACCACATGGGGACGCCCATACTGCTTCAGAAACTCAGCAGGAGGTTAATATGGGTAATGAGAGCGCTCCTATAATAGATGATGGTGAGAGCCAGCTGGAGATTACACCTGAGGCAGATACCTCACTAGCAGATTCAGAGGACACTAGTCCTGATGTACCTGTCAGACGCTCGACTAGGAAAATAAAGCCACCAGCTTGGTATACTTCTGGTGATTACGAAACGTCAAAGTCAGCAATCAGTATTAAAAGTGAGTGGATGCAGAAGGTAGACTGGATTACGAATTTAGTAGATTCTGATTTATTTACAGATATGAAAAGCGAGGCAGCTCGTATCATTTTAGACATTTTAAGACCACCTACCCATGCTGATAAATGACGGGACGTCATTTCCCTGGGAGGGGGAGTGTGTGGTAGTGTGATATTTCACAGATAATTTTAATTTTCAGAATTTTACTGTTATTCATATTTATTACTTTGCAGAGTACTTGTAGATAATATTTAAATTGATTACTTGCAGAATGCTGGTAGATAATATTAATTATTATTTGATTCCATGCTTCAGTAGTTATATTCAGTTTACTATAAGAGTTGTTCATGGTTCAGTGAATCTTGATTTGATTTGTTTATTTGTTTACTCTTTGAATTTTACATACTGTTTTAGGTAAACTCTCTTCTTTGTTTTCTATTGGATTATTTGGTCATGTGTCAATTTTGGTGGGAATATCTATTGTCTTTTCAGATCTAAAAAAATACTTGCTTGAAATGGATGTTTTGTAATTTTGTATTCTTGATAATTTGGTGGACATCTTGATTCTAATTTTAAAGGTCAGTCTCTTAACTAATATCTATGTTTCCCAATATTTAATTTCACCAGTATGAATGATTTGTATTTATGATTTTTTATGAAAAGTCTGAGTGAATGATTTCTGGGTGAAAGTTCTATATAAATGATTAAAACACATAAAACTAAAGGATAGTTAAATGTATTAATAAAAAAGCATCTAAATTGGTAAATTAGTCTAAATAATCTTTTTAGTAAATTTTGAAGTCTTTAATTAATAAAACTATGAGAATAATATATTTTCTTAACAAAACAGAGTAAAGACAATGGTGAGGTTAATTTAGTGTAAATAGAAAAAATATGTTTTAAACTATAAATAGTATGTTACTATTTATATGGTCCATACCATAAAACACAGTAGTTATGATGGTATCTTTTATTACAGAAATAGGACCTTTGTACCTCATACATGGTGGGTTTTCTTGTTTTCTATGCTTTTGTATGTTTGTGTTTACAAAGAGCATAATTCGCTTACTGCTATTATTTTTATTTTCTTAGCTGCTTAAATTGTTGTGCTTGTAGCTCTAAGTTTTGCTTTAGTTGCAAACTAATATATGTTGTTATTATTTTATGTAATTATATATGCTATGACCACAAAATAACTATCAGCTGAAGATATGATTGGAATTGATCGTTTAAACTTTAAGAAGAACATATCGGGATGAATCGATTGCACGTTCCTCCATTACTTTATAATATTTATATTTTTGATAACTGAAAATATGGAAGACCATAATTTCTCAATCTTATGTATTTTTGACCTTCGTTTATAAAGTACTAAGAGTTATCCTTCTTTGTATTTACGATTTGTATTTGTATTGCAGGGTCATTACCATTGATTAGTGCTGTGAATTTGTTTTAATCGCAATTAAAGAATCCATAAACTGAGATATCTTAGTTCTTATAAATACGACCTAAACCACCGGTTACATGTCCAAAAAGAGTTATTTTAGTGTTCATATCTAATAAGAATGCTTCTTGTAAATGGTGCTTTTTTCATTCTCAAATTTTTAAGATATCACATTTTCACAAAATATGAATACAATGCCAACAAAAAATATTCTAATGAAAAAAAGTTTGTGAGAACTATCAAAGAACCCATACTGATATGCTTTAATAAATAAGTACAAAGTAAAACTCAAGGGTATATAAAATTGTATTCTCTCATTGCAAGTGCCCTTGGCTAAATTTTGATCAAGACTGGCAAAAATACAAAGTGAGTTCATATCATGATTTTAAGCTATACATGTGTACAGTGAATTTGTTATTTTTCATTGTGAAAAGGGGATCAGATATGTCAGGTCCACCTATTTTGGATTATTTTATCGATGTGATTTATTAAATTGGTGAAGTTTGAAGTTCTACTTTAAAAACATATCCAATAAAGTCCTTATGAAAAATGCAAATAACTTAACTAACATGTTAAACATCATTCAAATAGTTATGAATTATTTTGAAATTCATTGTAATCAGAAGTAATCATGATTACTTTACCAATGTAATCATTAATTTAATCAATTACTTTCAGAAATGCTGTAATCATTAATTTAATCTAATCGTACATTTGGCAAAGTAATTGTAATTTAATCAATTACATTGAAAGTAATCGGACCCATCTCTGGTCGAATACAGGTGTGCTGTATTTTGTATAATATACAATAAATTTTTATTTTTCTCTTTAAGCTGTCGAAACATAACATTTATTTAACTCTAAAATTCACAAATAAAATTCACACCCCCCCTCTCCCTTTTTCCCCCTTTTTTCTTGTTTAAATCAATGATCAACAATATTCCAGATTCTATATTTATAAACTATTGACCTGAGTAACCTTCTTAAAGCATGCAGAGTCAGTGTGTTTTAAATCGGTCATCCAATCAGGACGCTCATTATTGTCCAAGATAAAAATACATCGCTAAAATTACCTCCATTTCAACACGTAAATTTACATATCGGAGATATTTCGTCATAAAACTTCACACATCTATCATATTTCTTTAAGACACATAAAATTGTATTGCATTTATCAATATTTTATGAGTATCGACAGTTTTTTCAACACCGTATCTGTTCACGTGAAAACACATGCTACTCACAGTGACCCGTGACCCACATTAGCACGTATGAGAAATCTTTTCTAAACATGGTATATAACAAATACAGCTTCAAGACACGCCACACAACTTACTTTGGGGCCCACGAAAGGTTTGAGGAATATTAATTTTTCTAAATTAAAAAAAAACACTACCTAACTCCGAAATTGCAGGATAAAAACAACATTAGTGTATTGTATATATATTAGGTAGGGAGCTATGAACGATGGATGCTTTCGTCTATTCTACTTGTCTATTAAAAACTATTCATTACTGGATTTTTGTTTCGATTAACACGCTTCTTGGAATTCATTCCCTGTCACTTGATACCATGTTTTTATAAACACTAGTCAGATATTAGATTGTTTTCTACGAAATCAGGCAATATCAACGCCTATGTTAGACCTTCAATGTTAGATAATGTTAACGTAGGTGTTAGTGGTCAAATAGAGCATTTCTAGAAAAAACAGAAGTAGTATGCAATGTGCAGATTCTCTAATAAACTGTAAATGTCTTTAAAATATATATTTATTGTCCTCATACTGTTAAAAAGAATATAAAATAGGACATTATTTGGGGTTTGTTTTATAATAAAAGATGGAATAATGTAAATTCACAAAATACGTTGTTATATGTATGTAGTTCTTAAGCACTTTAATGTAAACAAAATAGAGTAGACACTAACTCATATACGACAAAGGTAGAACATAAATTAAAGGAAAAATTTAAACAATCACAACATGAATTAACGAAAAAAGGAAATACTACCAATGAAACATATAAATTACAACAAAATTTAATAAAACGAGCTTCCACATGAACAGAAAGTGAGACCAGGTACTTGATGGGAACACCAACCATCAGTCATGAAATTTTCCCTTACAAAGACTGTGCATAGTACAAATAAGGTACAGTACAATAAATTTGGATTTATTATCAGAAAACGTTCGACTAATATTTTGCACACAGTATAAACCAATTGTCCAATTAGAAAACTACATGCATTAAATACATTGGTTTGATTGGTCAGTTGTCGATTATGAGTAAAAACTTTCAAGTATGAATGTTGTACTAATACTCGACAAACACTCAATTAGAACACTGTATCGAGTATAATATCAGAAAAACTGTAGCTTGTGTACTCAATGTTACCATTGAATCTGAATTGTCCATTCATGATTGTCCCTTCGGTTTTCTCTAACGTTTATTTGTCCTGTGTCTTGTGTACTCAATGTTGCCAGTTTCTCTGGATTGTCCATTCTTGGTTATCCCCTCGGTTTTCTCTAACGTTTATTTGTCTTGTGCCTTGTGTACTCAATGTTGACAGTGTCTCTGGATTGTTCATCCTTGATTGTCCCCTCGGTTTTCTCTAACGTTTATTTGTCCCCTGTCTTGTGTACTCAATGTTGCCATTACCTCTGCATTGTCCATTCTTGATTATCCCCTCGGTTTTCGCTCATGTTTATTTGTCTTGTGTCTTGTGTACTCAATGTTGACAGTGTCTCTGGATTGTCCATTCTTGATTGTCCCCTCGGTTTTCTCTAACGTTTATTTGTCCTGTGTCTTGTGTACTCAATGTTGCCAGTGTCTCTGGATTGTCCATTCTTGATTGTTCCCTCGGTTTTCTCTATTTGTCCTATGTCTTGTGTACTCAATGTTGACAGTGTCTCTGGATTGTCCATTCTTGATTGTCCATTCGGATTTCTCTAACGCTTATTTGTCCTGTGTCTTGTGTACTCAATGTTG
Source organism: Gigantidas platifrons (assembly GCA_002080005.1). Lineage (NCBI taxonomy): Eukaryota > Metazoa > Mollusca > Bivalvia > Mytilida > Modiolidae > Gigantidas > Gigantidas platifrons. Next base: position 522,782 of record MJUT01041092.1, on the reverse strand, counting down.
ACAGTGTCTCTAAATTTTCCATTTTGGATTGTCCATTCGGTTTTCTCTAACGTTTATTTATCCTGTGTCTTGTGTACTCAATGCTAACAGTGTCTCTGGATTGTCCATTCTTGATTGTCCCTTCGGTTTTCTCTAACGTTTATTTGTCCTATGTCTTGTGTACTCAATGTTACCATTGAATCTGAATTGTCCATTCTTGATTGTCCCCTCGGTTTTCTCTAACGTTTATTTGTCCTGTGTCTTGTGTACTCAATGTTGCCAGTGTCTCTGGATTGTCCATTCTTGATTGTTCCCTCGGTTTTCTCTAATTGTCCTATGTCTTGTGTACTCAATGTTGACAGTGTCTCTGGATTGTCCATTCTTGATTGTCCATTCGGTTTTCTCTAACGCTTATTTGTCCTGTGTCTTGTGTAATCAATGTTGATAGTGTCTCTGGATTGTCCATTTTGGATTGTCCATTCGGTTTTCTCTAACGTTTGTTTGTCCTGTGTCTTGTGTACTCAATGCTGACAGTGTCTCTGGATTGTCCATTCTTGATTGTTCCCTCGCTTTTCTCTAATTGTCCTATGTCTTGTGTACTCAATGTTGCCAGTGTCTCTGGATTACCCATTCTTGATTGTCCCCTCGGTTTTCTCTAACGTTTATTTGTCCTGTGTCTTGTGTGCTCAATGTTGCCAGTGTCTCTGGATTTCCCATTCTTGATTGTCCCCTCGGTTTTCTCTAACGTTTATTTGTTCTGTGTCTTGTGTACTCAAGTGTTGCCAGTGTCTCTGGATTGTCCATTCTTGATTATCCCACGGTTTTCTCTAACGTTTATTTGTCCTGTGTCTTGTGTACTCAATGTTGACTGCCTCTTGATTTTCCATTCTTGATTGTCCCCTCGGATTTTTCTAACGTTTATTTGTCCTATGTCTTGTGTACTCAATGTTACCATTGAATCTGGATTGTCCATTCTTGATTGTCCCCTCGGTTTTCTCTAACGTTTATTTATCTTGTGTCTTGTGTACTCAATGTTGCCAGTGTCTCTGGATTGTCCATTCTTGATTGTCCCTTCGGTTTTCTCTAACGTTTATTTGTCCTGTGTTTTGAGTACTCAATGTTCCCAGTGCCCCTTGATTATCCATTGTTGATTGCGCCTTCGATTTTCTCTAACGTTTATTTGTCCTGTGTCTTGTGTACTCAATGTTGCCAGTGTCTCTGGATTACCCATTCTTGATTGTCCCCTCGGTTTTCTCTAACGTTTATTTGTCCTGTGTCTTGTGTGCTCAAGAATAAAGAATGTTGTCTAGAAGAAAGGAAACAATAACCCAAAGTAGAACAAAATTTGATATAATTGATCTTATGCAAATTATGGATCAATTTATACCAGTATTGTCCACAACACTGGAACAACTGTAAAATTTGTCAAAATATCTGTAATATTGGATACAACCATGCTGGTTTATTTTTACCTTTTATCCGAAATTTTTAAACGATCAAAAATCGTTTAATGCTAGCGCTCGTGCAAACCGGAAGACACTGCTTTACACAACATGTGTCGCAACCTTCCGCCCAGACAAAACTATAGTCCATATAGAGTCAATTGTAAGAGGGCGAGTAACTTAAATATCAGAAAGAGCATGCATACAACATTCATATATTATAAATCCCCCTCAATATCGGGTACTTGTATGCACGTTTGCTCATCTATCAGTATTTCTTTGTTGCAACACGGATTTTGCGGATGGATATTTCAATATCTAGAAATTGATATTTTGTTTGCAGCGCACGCCCTTCTCCGAGTGACGCCTGCCCTTTGTGACTAACGTGGATGTCTTTTTCGTAAACACAAGTGCCCTTTTTATATGTGTTTTCATTTTTTGTCGCTTATATGTCGCCAGTTTGGTTCACGTTTCGAACAACTGTTTCATGTTTACATTGTAGCGCCCCCTATCTAATTTGAATATGTATATATCATTCACAATGCCTTCCCGGAAAAGACGTTTGAAAGAAAGTGGCAAAGGAAAACAAAAGTTTGACATCGTATTTTTCAACTTCGTAAGTCGATATAAAAAATGAGTTATTTCCCTTTGTTATACATTTTTACTTGAAACAAACCAAAATTAACAAAATCTAATATGCCATTTACATTATTTTATTATCAAAACACAATAAAACCACTTAAGTTTAATCTGAAAAGACAATATTTAGCAACAACCAGTTTTATACATTACCTGTAGTAATAACACACATGCGTAAATAGACATCCATTACAAAACTGATATTTTGAAAAACTTTACAACATTGGTATAAAAAAAAATTAATATCAATTATATCAAATTTTGTTCTGCTTTGGATTGAAGTTCATAATTTTCTAGGCAACAATCTTTATTTTTTGAAGTAAATGAACCACAGATTAACCCATTAAATAGAAAATTAACTGATTCAGACCCCCTTGACACTCCTAGAAAAAGACATAGTGGTCACAAAGTGGGCTTTCATAACAATTGGAAGTTAAATCGACCATGGCTTGAGTGTGTTGAAAATAGTATGAAGTGTTTCTTGTGTACCAGACACAATATGAAAAATGTATGGGCTACAACAGGATTTGTGTCACTTAGACTAGATAAAATTAAAGAGCACGAATCAAGTACTGACCATATTAACTCTGTAGCTATAGAAGCTCTGCGCATTAAAGTGCCCCTTTTCAGCCAACGTTTACGCATAAAAGTGCCCTTTTCAGAAGTAGAACCCTACCCTTTTGAAATCCTAGCTAGAACACTGTGTGGTTTACTATGTAAGAGACTTTGATTTTCGTACAATAAAAAATGCGTATGGATATTTCAGCAAGTGTACAAAAATTGTACCTTTCTACTTTTGTCCTGTTCCGAAATGTGTGTTTTCTGTTTTTAATTTTAGAATAAATTTTAAAACATATAGTCTATTTATATCCTACGCTGCTGGGGTTACAATTCAACTGGTTTGTCAGTGTCGTTAGTTCTCGACCATCGTAGTTTTGTTCAGGATTGGGAACCAGTGCTTTAGACAACACATGTTCTAATGTTTGACGTACTATCTAATGAAAAGTCTAGAAAATCCCAAAGAGGTTTTGACCTGTTAACCTTGACTCATTGCTGATGTATTTATGTCAACAATACATTCTTTTAAAGTATGTTCCACCTAAAAATAAGCATGAAATGAAAGTATCGATGTAGGGCAACCGGCAAACAAACTTGGACACAAATAATGGAAAAAAAAACCTGTATAATACTCCAGTAGGTGTCCGTAAATGGATGAGGGAATCCCGGGAACTGAATGCTGATGTTGGCTTCAAAACAAAAAAGATAAAGATGGAAAGGACACGGATGTTGTCTTCGGAAGGCTATGTATATATACAATGTATATCATTGGATAAAAGTTCATCGTCAGATCTATTAATAAGTGTTGTAAATTTTTTCAAGAGTCACATTCCCCTTCCGCAAAAAAGACCCCATATAGAAAAATATTTCCCTTTTCCAAGGTATAAAATTAAACCCACAAATGCACTATATTTCACTTTGACTAACACATTGATTTGCTTGTCCCTTCAAAACAGATGTAGTGTCTGGTAAACAGTTGATGGGAAATAAAATAATAATGTAATAGAATGTAAAACTGGGTTGTTGCATGTTATAGTAGTAGCTCCTACACCAGCTGTTCTTTCCATTTTTGGCACTATTCAATAATTATATTAGTAGTTCCCGCTATATGTGAATAACATATTGATGTCTCTGGAGTTTGCTCTCAATTTACTATTTCAAAGTTTGACATCTTTTTCTAGAAGTATACTGATATTTTGCAATTGTGCATAGCATACAAAAAATCTACATGCAAGCATGTTCGATCGTTTAACATCACCTTTGGTGCTTTCATTAATTATTCGATATTGTGGGTGTAAATAAGGTGCATATAAGTACAAGTTATATACTTGGTGGTCCAAACCTGGACGTCAATACAGAAGGAAGAAAAAGTACATGTAATGGATGTCTACTTACGCATGTGTGTTATTACTACAGGTAATATATTGAACTGGTTGTTGCTAAATATTGTCTTTGTTTCAGTTTAAGAAGACAGGTTTTTATTTCAGATTAAACTTAAGTGGTTTTATTATGTTTGATAATAACATATTGTAAATGGCATATATAGATTTTGTTAATTTTGGTTTGTTTCAAGTATATATATAACAAAGGGAAATAACTCATTTTTTTTATCAACTTACGAAGTTGAAAAATACGATGTCAAACTTTTGTTTTCCTTTGCCACTTTCTTTGCATTTTCTTTCAAACGTCTTTCCCGGGAAGGCATTGTACTTATAATTTCAAATATTGATATTTTCGTTCATTAAAGCATTTCTGAGATTGCAACTTTAATTTTGTCAATGTGAATGTCCTTGAACTTCATCAAAGCATGGAGAAATGATACAAGAAAAGAGTTTTGATCTGGCATTTCACTTTAGTATTAATCAAAATAAATTATCAGTGTACGAATTTAAGCAAAAATACCAATTGGACATGTGGTTCAGCTGACCAAATAATTGACTGGACCACACAAAATCTTACTGGACCACAAAATTCCGTGAATAAAAAATGCAATACAAGTTAACACTATTTATTGAGCTGAAACAATATTCATGTATTGCACACATACATACATACATACACTGACACTGCATGATTGTTTACCAAAATATCAAGTAGTGAAGGGTCATCTTTGGGATGAAAAAATTAAAATTATTCAAAGTAAATAGAAAAATAATGTTATAAATAACTGGTCTAAGAATGTGAGAAATATCAGTGATTGACTAGTAATTCTGGTTTGTTCTAAACCTGAATAATTACTATGCTATTTTTATAATATTTTGTGAGTGCAAACTAAATAATTCATCCTGTGCACAGCTGTTGGTCATTTTGATAATAAATCCTGATCCTAAGACCTTTACCCTATAGTAACAGATGAATAATTTATTTCCAACATTGATTCAGAAAAGAGAAAACGTCCACCAAATTTTAGATTAGAAATACCTGGTGATGAACATTTAAAAAATCGTATACAAGAAAAACTTCAAGAAGTAAAACGTTAGACATCGACCGGAAGTCATACTGGCTTGTGGCGGGAAACCATGTATAGAAATTTTGATACCGGGAACCAGAGTTAAAATAAAATATAATCAATACCGGACTGCAAACGCTTTTCCGACTGGACACAGCGGTCCTACGGCCACGGGAATTGACTGGACCGCGGCAATTTCGACTGGATGCGGGCCTGCGGTCCAGAATAATTTCGTACACTGATTATGGACAAATTGGAGATAAAACAGGGCTCTATTATACAACAAACCCTGTATTTTATACTGAATAGTCGGTCCGGTGGAAACCAATGTTTTCCAGACCAAATTTATTTTTACCGGATTTGTTTGAGAATCTTTGGGATACAGTACTAGTCCTGAACAAATCTATCGACCAATGAAAAAACGTGTATTAAACAGTACATTGTATATCGGAAAACTGTTATTCCAGGAAGCAAAAAAAATATATAAATAAAGCGCCGTAAATATAGATTTATTATCGAAACACGACAACAATATTGACATGATTGATATAAAATTTCAATTTTTTTCAACAAAATAGCCGGCGGTCTTTCTCTAAATAAACGACGAAAATCGCCGGCTACCGGCTTCTATTGAAAGCCCTGGTGTTTACATGTGTTTTTACTCGTGAACGAGTGCGGAATTGTTTGTACAGGAGTCATTCATTAGCCAAATAATGGAAAGAAAGTTTAAACATTAAATGAACAAACGCTTTTCACACCAATGCATTGGCTCCCTCTGTGTAGTCTATGTTTGTATAGATAAACTTTAGCGAAAACCGAAGGGACAAACAAGAATGGACAATCTAGAGAAACTTGTAACATCACCACGTACAACCCCTCTCGAGCGGTGGCGGTGCTCAGATGCTTCCGGTTTCATCCAGTGGCGGTTTTGAAGCCGAGAATTCTATCAGATTTCTAGGTCAGTCGATATTATTTCATAACTTATTAAGTTTTACACTATGAAACATTTCAGACGGAACTCTTAAATCATTTTGGCAACTGATAAACGATTTCTCTTCAGAAAATAAGTCATTGTTTTTCCAAACACTTCGTGGTAAAGTCGGATGACCACGTCAGTTTTGCGTGTCAGGTCACACAAGTTTAAGTTTTGAAAATGCGTCAGCATTTATTGTGTGAAAAGAGGGTCCTGTTTAAGGGTATTCAATATTATTCTTTGGCAAAGGTAAATTAAATGACCAGTAGTACTTTAAATCGAGGCGATTCAGCCAAAAGCAATGGAGGTCTTTCGGTGGCGGTTGTGGAGGTCTTATCGGTGGTGGTGCAAATTTCATTTGCAATCCTTTTATCTCGTAATTACCTATAAAATACAATTAATACTTTATGTATGTTCAGAGTTATTTATATATTCCCAAAATATACCATATTTTAACTGATTTAATCATACGAAATAACGCAATAACAAAACCAGCCTCGCTCTAGTAAGGTTAACAAAAAAGTTATAGCACATTCCAAGTCAATGGTTTTGAAAAATAACAAAAGATTTGGTCTTTTTTTGTTCAATTCACCAGACGAGCTTTGGGCTTATAATACGATAATTTATATGAGTTTGCGTTGTTGAGGAATAGTGGGGAGCTTCACAAAAAGTCGTAAGTGTAAAGAAATCGGCATAAGTATTGATGTCATTGTTCCTAATTGTACTTCATATTTAGTCAACATAATACCGAAGGAACAAGGTAAAGGGATCATTCAAAAAACGACAGAATCCAAAGACAAGGCAAAATCGAGATAACCCATACGAAAATGACAAAAAGAAGGGGTACAAAAAAAACAATAGAGCACAGAGTGGAAACAAATTCACATAAATGAGACGACACAAAAACTGAAGCACTTGCATATTTTTCATGCTCGAGAGGTGTTGTACGTGGTGAACTAAACTCATTGCGGATAGTTGCACATGCGAAACTGAGATGACTGTCGAGGTAATATATTAGTTATCTTCTATTATATAATTCGACTCAAATTTAATATTTTCAGAAAGTAATGATTTATTGAAAATACGACTTTAAACAGGAAAATAAATGTAAAGCACACACACACACGACCCATAAGAACCAACTATGAAACAAATTACAACTTCTCAGAAGGTATCTTAAGTTTATTAACTTGGCTGACATAAAAAAAAATGTGTTTGGTGCAAACATATTTTATTCCGGAGCACCTGAGCTCATCCCAGGCTTAATTAGTGGAGTTCGTGTTTCTCGTTTTCTGTGTAGTGTTTTGTAGATCGTTGTTTATACATTTAACCTTTTTCTTTTGGCCATTGTGTTGTCTGTCCCTTCGATTTATGGATTATTATTACCTCTATGGTTTCTTCAAACTCTTCTATTCCAAAAACATACATAATACGAGATTCCATTTGCAAATAAAAAAAGTAAAACAAATGATTCAATATTCAATACTTTATTCACTCAAGATACACATATAATTGTGTTACAAGAGGCCATTGAATAAAACTGTTCAATAACAGACAAACCAGGTTTATATACACAGGGGGGTAGGAGCAAACACTTAGAAGCTGAATTTGTAGTATGAAAGCAAAAAATGTCTACTTTACCTAGATGTATAAGGGTATGATTTGATGCCAAGCGCCTCCGTTTATGCTTGTCAGTTTTGAAAAGCTTGTCCCTCTTCCCGGTACTGTTCTAAAGCTTGTGCTCGACTTACCGACACGCTTACAAAGCTTATCCACTCCTACAACTTGTCCCTACTTTCCGGTCTCCGGTAATTGAAGTTGGAGAGGAATTATAATATTTCTAATTTCAAGATACACGCGGTTCAAATACCATACCTCAGGATCTTCATTTAGGGCTTGGGTTCTTCCTACATGTATTTGTAAAATGCACTTACATGGTGGGTTCTTCTTATATATGTAAAATGCACGTACATGTACATATAGTGGGTTCTTCCTAATTGTAAAATGCACGTACATGGGAAAGGTATTGCATAATTCAAGATTCTGATTCTTTTTATTAAGGAGATATGTGCAGAGCTCCAGATAAGCTGCGTTTTTGCGTGATTACGCAAATAAAATTAACAAAAACCCAATTTTTCTATTTCCTTTGCGTTGTTGAACCCAATTCCATCCAGGTATAATCCTATTCTTCGTTTAATGAGTGCTTACTTCACTCATTCATTTTTATGTAGTTGCGTAATTTAAGCATATCGTATGATTTCTGTTGCGTGACATTTTACTTTCTCTTTCACTCGTCAACACTCGTAAGATTACAAATTTCCCGAGGTTTGCCGAACAAAATAAATTCTGGTTCCCTGCTAGAATTTAGTCTTGTTTGCCTTGAAATTAATTTTGTAGCGGTTTCAGTCTATTATTATGAATCGTCGAGGGAGGAAGAAAGCCCCTTTACGGGCGAATTATTCTATCGCTAATTATTTAAAGACAGATTCAAAAGCCATGGTTACACGAATTTTAGATACACTGATTGAAAATGCTGTAAATCATAGCAAAATTGTTGCAACAGAAATCATTGACGATATCTTCCCCATATCTTTTCATTAAGAATTTTAAAAGTTCATGATTTGAAAGATTTTAAGGCACTGGATTCACACTATATATACAGGTGTGAATGTTCAGACCAAGTCTTAAACTGTGAATGTTCAGTTTTTGTGAACTATGAAAATATAATACTCCAATGGCGAACATACAATCAATGCAGTAACCAGCAGCACTATTTAAAGAATACAGTATAATGTACATCAGGAGAATAAAACTGGATGTATACATTTTCAATGCCTGATATACATGTATCTGCAACAAAAAAGCAATGCATGTCATGTACAGAGAGTAAAAGACCCAATTCAATTTATTCATGGTGGGTAAAAAACCCAATTGAATCTTATTTCTGGTGGGTGAAAAATTTGAAGTAAAACAGTTAAAAAGTAGATCACCCAATGGAAATGCTAAACAGGTGAGTTAAAAACCCAATTTAAGAAACCTTATCTGGAGCTCTGTATGTGGACAGTTCAAGAACAAACAAAAAAGATTGATTGGTGTTTTACAACAAAAAAGAATCACTGATACATTCCATGAGGAATAAAAATGAATGTCTAATTTTATGTATTCATAAATATGTGCTAAATTCAGGTTATAAATGATGGACGGAATGAAATTTAAAGGAACAGTAGCTGCATTTGCCGACTATGTCCAGTACTACTTGGGGTTCCAAGTGACAAAAGTCTTTTTCGTTTAGGAGTGGATCCTTTTAGTGGTGTACATTTATGCTTCCTCCCACTTTGTTGCGAAGATTCATATAAATCATTTAAAATTTCAGGCGGGAGTTTTCTACATAATTGACAAAAACATTGTGTCTTGGTAAACTTCGACGTTTTGGTGTGTGAAGCTAAAGGGAACTCTTCTTCTTTGTCATTTTCCACTATATTTGCTATCACTACATACGATATGGTATATCTTGGGATTATATAAATAACTCTGAATATACATAAAGTATTAATTGTATTTCATCGGTAATTACGAGATAAAAGGATTGCAAATGAAATTTGCACCACCACCGATAAGACCTCCACAACCGCCATCGAATGACCTCCATTGCTTTTGGCTAAATCGCGTCGATTTACGATACTACTGGTCATTTAATTCACTTTTGCCGAAGAATAATATCGAATACCCTCAAACGGGACCCCCTTTTCGCACAATACATTCCGACGCATTTTCAAAACTTAAACATGTGTGACCCGACACGCAAAATTGACGTGGTCACCAGACTTTACCACGAAGTATTTGGAAAAACAATGACTTATTTTCTGAAGAGAAATCGTTTATCAGTTGCCAAAATGATTTAAGAGTTCCGTCTGAAATGTTTCATAATGTAAAACTTAATAAGTTATGAAATAATATCGACTGACCTAGAAAGCTGATAGAATTCTCCGCTTCAAAACCGCCACCTGATGAAACCAGAGAAGTACCTCCGCATCGCCACTGCTAGCGAGGGGTTGTACGTGATGAACATTGGGTACACAAGACGAAGAAAACCAAAGCAAAATACACAACACAATATGTGATGGACAACACGATACGATAACATACACAACGTAACATAAATAAGACATGAGCCCTCCTACAAACAACTGGATAATAGAACGAAACGAACAACGTGTATATGCGAAAATCGGAACGAACACCACAACACGGTACTAAGAACTTAACGGCAAATAATAGATCAATACAAAAAACAAACAAAAATAAAACGTTAAGCAGCCAGAATCCCACAAAAAAAACTCGGGTGAACGCAGGTGCTCGCGAAGGGTAAGTTAGGCTAACCTTACAGAGGAATATTTGGCGGGTTTTCATTGAATTTACACTGCATCAGCTGTTTAGTGTGCTCGCCTAGAGTGCGATAGATCGGTAGGCTCGAGTCTTGGTTTTGTCAAACCAAAAAGTATGAAATTGGTATTTGCTACATCTCCACTACACCCGCAGCATTAAGGGGTAACAGTAAATACTGATTGGTTCGGAAACTGATAATGTGTTCGAGTGGAGCGACATGTCTATGCGTGGACTTTTGCTTCAATGAGCTAGCACTATAAAGATCCAACTAAGGTTGTTTGTCTACTCTAGTATAAAGCGGACTTCATCATCGTCACATTTAAAAGTAACTTGTTCTCCCAACTCCCCCTCCCTCCCTCCCCACACCCCACCCCACAATCACCCACTCATTGAATTGACGATGTTACTCCATGTAAATGCAATGAGAAGCATAATTTCCTGTGTTTTAGTGTTGAACTCTCGTACAAACTAATATGCTAACAAAATCAAACCTTATAAATAAACAAAAATATGTTGAAAGATGATCGGAACGTGACACAAAGGGAACAACAAAACTCAGCGGCTCTTTTCACAAAAATGTTTACGATAAAAAATTGTCGTAAGTGTAAAACTAAGATTAAAAAGAGTTTTACAAAAATAGTCCTAACTTTACGTGTAGAACTACCCTGTCGTAAGTATAAAATTTTGATCTTAAGAGAAATAGTTGTCTTATCTTTTATCGTAAGTGAAAAAAATTGAAAACAAATCTGGTTAATTCTTTTAATTTTATATTTCAAATTGGGAACGATCGACAATCGAAAAGACTACTAGCAAACTTGGTAAAAATTCTTCTTTTTATTATTATTATTTTTTATTTAAAAAAAATGGAATACAGGATTTTCTTCTAGATATCTACAGTCTCCGCTTACAAAAGTTTTGTATGAACAGTCGCTTTAGGACTGGAAGTTTCTGGATCCAATGATATCGTTTTGATTTAGCCTTATATTAGTAATATAATTTATTAATTTCTGGCAACTTCGATGATCATCGAACACTCTGGCAATACATAAACTTGTGTACATTCTTCTGTTATATTAATA
>MJUT01041092.1:482942-504125 GCA_002080005.1 Gigantidas platifrons | reverse complement strand
TTTTTTTCTGAAACCACGAAACAGATTTGAACCAAACTTGGCAGAAATGTTCATTAGATGGTCATATACAAGATTTTTGTTTTTGGCGCTGATCGGAAATCCAACATGGCTGCCAGGGCCCATAATGTGTTCTGATTGGTCGAAATTTTAAAAATCTTCTTGTTAGAAACCACTAAGCCAATTGAATTGTGACTTTACAGGAATGATCATTATGTGATCCTGTACTAAACTTGTGAATCGTTTGCTGATCGGAAATTTAAGATGGCCACCATGACTCGACTTAGTTTTAACATAGGACCTATGGAAAAAATGTTTAAAAGTTTTCACCTCTGAAACCAGCAAGTCAATTTAAAGCAAACATGGCATGAATGGTCCTTAGGTGGTCAACTTTCAAAATTATGTCCTGTGAGCCCGACCTCCATCCAAGATTGCTGCAGTCAGCAGACATAGTTTTAACATAGGACCCTATGGGAAAATTGTTTAAAAGTCTTCCCTCTGAAACCAGTCAGCCAATTTAAAGCAAATATGCCATGGATGGTCCTTGGGTAGTATACTTTTAAAATTGTGTCCGGTGACTACTACCTCCATCCAAGATGGCTGCCATGAGCAGACATAGTTTTAACATAGAACCCTATGGGATTTGAATAGTAACTTAGATGTATTCGGCATGCAGACATTCTTAAGAGGACTTAGTTATGTCAGGTGAGCGATACAGGCTCATGTGAGCCTCTAGTTTAATATTTGTTAGGTAATATCATAATGTTTCACATACAAAAAAATCTAAAAAATTAAATGACAGAAAAATTTTGGGGTCAGGTGTTGGGTACCACCTTAAACTACAATCAATAGAAATATTTTTTTTTATCTCATTCTCCTCTAAGCACACAGCATTAAGACTTGTTGGCTTGGGATCAGGATAATGTTCCCATGTGGAGCGACGTGTCTATTCACGACTATTGAACAATATAACACTATATTTCTAAATCTTCTTCGCTTTGGGTTGGTATATGTTGGTGAAACAAAAGGTAAACCACACAAACGGATATTCGGTCATAGACTGGGCATCATTAACAATGTTAATGACATTGTTTTTCAGCATTTTAATTAATCTGATGAGCATTCGATCCTTTCAATCAGTTTGTATCATCGCAAATATATACCATAGTCATAGCAATTGATGGTATAGGGGTTCTCTCTAGCCCTACCTGTAGATCAGTGAATGTGATTGATATATTCAACTCCACTCACCGTCGTAAACGAAGCCATGGTCATTGTCATTATACAATATCTAACGTATGTTACATGATGTTTCACTAATTGACGTTCTACCATTTATGCAAAAGTCGTTTGGTATGCATCACATTCACAAAAATTAAAAACTTATGGGGTCAATAAGCACTCAAGCAGCATCTATCTGCAATGAAACACCTCCTATCTTGATTACAACCATGTTGTTGTCCCTGCAGACAAGACCCGAACAATATCTCTGTCGCTAATGACCACATATATGTTCCCTGTGTCGTTATTACAACCCCGACCCCCATTCATGGCTTAGCACAGGGTTTACGACGAGTGTAACATGACGGGTGGCACTGGTGGAGCAGCTTAGATCAATTATTAGTTTTCTGTGTACCATTTTGTAGATCATTTGCTTTTGTCTTTTTTTCCTTTTTCCATTGACAATTGTGTTGTCTGCCCTTCGATGTTTGGCTTTTAATTACTCCTGTGATATCTTAGAGCTTTTCGCACTAAACATTTGTTTTTTTTTGATTTTTTGTTAATTTTTTTTTCAGTTGATGTCCACCACAGAAGGATAATGATCATTAGACTGTGTATATAGTGAACAAATAATGAATTGTATTACAAATGTAGATGGATTTCTTAAATGAGACAATATTTACAAGATCTACAGTTACATCATAGCCTTCAAAGTCAAGATTTTACGAGATAAACTTTGAACATGGCAACATCTAGTCCAGGAATCACTGAGGAAGAAAATAATTATATCAGGATTTTCTACCTCTTATACAGAGTGTCTCCATCTGCTGTCAGAGAAATATTTGACAGAAAATTCCCCCCTGGTGGATTGAAAACTAAACTGGATACGAACTATTATAAAGTAATTTTGCCATTATTCCATCAGAAGGTTATCTACGAAAAACAATTGGATTTATTATATCCTGCAACAGGTAAATTGCTATAATTAATCAAGTTTACAATAAGTGTTAGGTGGACCATATAATGAATAATTACTGTCTCCAGAATCACTAAATGAGTACTTAATGTCTCCAGAATATCACAATGCATACTTAATGCCTCCAGAATCACACAATCAGTACTTAATGTCTCCAGAATAACATAATGAGTACTTAATGTCTCAGAATCATACAGTACACGAATACTTAATACCTCCAGAATAACACAATGAATACTTAATGTCTACAGGATAACACAATGAATACTTAATGTCTACAGGATGACACAATGAATACTTAATGCCTCCAGAATAATACAATGCATACTTAATGTCTCCAGAATCACACAATGAATACTTAATGTCTACAGGATAACACAATGAATACTTAATGCCTCTAGAATCACACAATGAATACTTAATGTCTCCTGAATCACACAATAAGTACTTAATTTCTCCAGAATAACACAATGAGTACTTAATGTCTCCAGAATAACACAATGAGTACTTAATGTCTCAGAATCATACAGTACACGAATACTTAATACCTCCAGAATAACACAATGAATACTTAATGTCTACAGGATAACACAATGAATACTTAATGCCTCTAGAATCACACAATGAATACTTAATGCCTCCAGAATAACACAATGCATACTTAATGCCTCCAGAATCACACAATGAATACTTAATGTCTTCAGAATCATTCATTATCACAGGGAATATAATTTATCGGTTTGTCCTTCTAGGTAGTAAAATGTATCTGTTTGTCCTTCCTGGTAATAAAATATATCTGTCCTGCCTTTCAGATAAACCGTTATCGACTACATTTGATCTGACTTTAATGATACTTCTTATTAGAAACTTGACATCACACGTTCCACTTCATCAAACTGAAGGAGCAGAATTGTCTAGGCTGAAATATTACAGAAATCAAGTAGCACACAGTGGGTCTGGAACTCTAATAGATACACAATTCCAGAAATGGTGGAAGGATATTACCCAGGTAATCTTAGAATTGTGGCTGGAATGATATAACACAGGTGACCTTAGAATTGTAGCTTGAATGACATGACACCGGTAATCTTAGAAATGTTGGTGGAATGATATAGTACAGATAATCTAAGCATTGTGGCTGGAATTATATGAAACCGGTAATCTTATAATTGTGGCTGGAATTATATAACACAGGTAATCTTAGAATTATGGCTGGAATGATATAACCCAGGTCTTCTTATAATTAACTAGTTCTTCAGTACTGTGAAAAATGGCAGCAGGGTCATTATGGCTAGAATGATATACCACAGGTAATCTTAGAATTGTGGTTAGAATGATATAATACAGGTAATCTTAGAATTGTGACTGGAATTATATAACACAGGTAATCTTAGAATTGTGGCTAAATTGATATAGCACCGGTAATCTTAAAATTGTGGCTAGAATGATAACACCAAGGTAATATTAGAATTGTGAGTGGAAAGATATAATACATGTAATCTTAGAATTGTGGGTGGAATGATACCTGTATAACACAGGTAATATTAGAATTGTGGGTAGAAAGATATAATACAGGTAATCTTAGAATTGTGGCTGGAATGATATAGCAAAGGTGATCTTAGAATTGTGGCAGGAATGACATAGCACAGGTGATCTTAGAATTGTTAGTGGAATGATACAACACCGGTAATCTTATAATTATTAGTGGAATGATATAACACAGGAAATCGTAGAATTGAGGCAGGAATGATATAACAGAGGTGATCTTAGAATTGTGGCTGGGATGACATAGCACAGGTAATCTTAGAATTGTGGCTGAGATGATATAACACAGGTAATCGTAGAATTGTGGCTGGAATGATATTACACAGGTAATCTTACAATTGTGGGTGGAATGATATTGCACAGGTATTCTTAGAATTGTGGTTGGAATGATATAACTCATGTAATCTTACAATTGTGGGTGGAATGATATAACATAGGCAGTCTTAGAATTGTGGCTGGGATGAGATAACACAGGTAATCTTACAATTGTGGCTGGAATGATATTACACAGGTAATCTTACAATTGTTGCTGGAATGATATTACACAGGTAATCTTAAAATTGTGGCTGGAATGATATTACACAGGTAATCTTACAATTGTGGCTGGGATGATATAATACAGGTAATCTTAGAATTGTGGCTGGGATGAGATAGCAAAGGTAATCTTACAATTGTGGCTGGAATGATATTTTACAAGTAATCTTAGAATTGCGCCTGGAATGATGCAACCAAGGTCTTCTAATAGTTGTTAGTGGAATGATATATATAAAACAGGTAATCTTAGAATTGTGGGTGAAATGATATAACACAGGTAGTCTTCTGATTGATAGTGGGATGACTTAACACAGGTAATCTTAGAATTGTGTGTGGAATGATATAACTCATGTAATCTTAGAATTGTGATTGGTATGATATAACCCAGGTATTCTTATATAAATAATTGTTTGTGGAATGATATAACACAGATAAACTTAGAATTGTGGGTGGAATGATATAACATAGGTAATCTTAGAATTGTGAGTGGAATGATATAGCACAGGTAATCTTAGAATTGTAGCTGGAATGTTATTACACAGGTAATCTTAGAATTGTCGTTCGAATGATATAACAGATAATCTTAGAATTGTGGCTGGAATGAAATAACTCAAGTAATCTTAGAATTGTTGCTGGAATGATATAGCACAGGTAATCTTATAATTGTGGCTAGAATGATATAAGACAGGTAATCTTTTAATCGTTGGTAGAATGATATAGCACAGGTAATCTTAGAATCGTTGGTAGAATGATACAACACAGGTTATCTTAGAATCGTTGGTGGAATGTTATTACACAGGTAATCTTAGAATTGTGGATAGAATGATATAAAACAGATAATCTTAGAATTGATGGTAGAATGATATAACACAGGTTATCTTAGAATTGTTGGTAGAATGATCTAACACAGGTTATCTTAGAATTGTGACAGGAATGATATAACCTAGGTAATCTTAGAATTGTGGGTAGAATGATGTGAAACAGATAATCTTAGAATTGATGGTAGAATGATATAACACAGGTTATCTTAGAATCGTTGGTAGAATGATATAACACAGGTAATCATAGAATTGTGGGTAGAATGATATAACACAGTTAATCTTAGAATTGTGAGTGGAAACATATAACACAGATTATCTTATGATATGTGAGTGGAATGATATAGCACAGGTAATCTTATTATATGTGAGTGGAATAATATACCACAGGTGATCTTAGGATTGTGAGTGTAAAGATATAACACAGGTGTTCTTAGGTTATGTGAGTGTAATGTTATAACACAGGTCATTTTAGAAATGTGGCTGGAATGATATAGCACAGGTAATATTAGCATTGTGGCTGGAATGATATAGCACAGGTAATATTAGCATTGTGGCTGGAATGATATAGCAGAGGTAATATTAGCATTGTGGCTGGAATGATATAACACAGATAATCTTAGCATTGTGGCTGGAATGATATAACACAGGTAATCTTAGCATTGTGGCTAGAATGATATAACACAGGTAATCTTACAATTGTGGGTGGAATGATATAACACAGGTACTCTTACAGTTGTGGCTGGAATGATATTACACAGGTAATCTTACAATTGTGGCTGGGATGATATAACACAGGTAATCTTATAATTGTGGTTGGGATGAGATTACAAAAGTAATCTTATAATTGTGGCTGGAATGATATTACACAGGTAATCTTAGAATTGCGGCTGGAATGATGTAACCAAGGTTTTCTAATAATTGTTGCTGGAATGATAATACACAGGTAATCTTAGAATTGTTGCTGGAATGATAATACACAGGTAATCTTAGAATTGTGGCTGGAATGATATTACACAGGTAATCTTACAATTGTGGCTGGGATGATATAATGCATGTAATCTTACAATTGTGAGTGGAAAAATATAACACAGGTGATCTTAGGTTATGTGAGTGGAATGTTATAACACAGGTAATCGTAGAATTGTGGCTGGAATGATATAATACAGGTAATCTTAGAATTGTGGCTGGAATGATATTGCACAGGTAATCTTACAATTGTGACTGCGATGATATAGCAAAAGTAATCTTATAATTGTTGTTGGAATGATATTACACAGGCAATCTAAGAATTGTTGCTGGAATGATATAACTCATGTAATCTTAGAATTGTGGGTGGAATGATGTAACATAGGTGATCTTATGATATGTGAGTGGAATGATATAGCACAGGTAATCTTAGGATATGTCAGTGTAATAATATATAACAGGTGATCTTAGGATTGTGAGTGGAACAAGGTAACACAGGTGATCTTAGGTTATGTGAGTGGAATGTTATAAAACAGGTTATCATAGAATTACGGATGAAATGATATAGCACTGGTATTCGTAGAACTGTGGGTAGAATTATATAACACAAGTGATCCTAGAATTATTGGAAGAATTGTATAACACAGGTAATCTTAGGATATATGAGTGGAATGACATAGCACAGGTGATCTTAGAATTGCGCATGGATTGAGATAACACATGTAATCTTAGAATTGTAGCTGGAATGATATTACACAGGTAATCTTAGAATTGTGGCTTGAATGATATAACCCAGGTATTCTTATAATTGTTAGTGGAAAGATATTACACATGTAATCTTAGAATTGTGGTTGGAATGATATAGCACATGTAATCTTAGAATTGTGGCTGGAATGATATAGCACAGGTAATCTTAGAATTGTGGCTGGAATTATATAACAGAAGTAATCTTAGAATGGTGGGTGGAATGATAATACACAGTTAATCTTAGAATATGGCTGGAATTATATAACACAGGTAATCTTAGAATTGTGCCTGGAATGAAATAAAACAGGTAATCTTAGAATTGTGGGTGCAATGATAATAGACAGTTAATAATAGAATTGTGGCTGGAATGATATAACACAGTTAATAATAGAATTGTGGCTGGAATGATATAACACAGGTAATCTTAGAATATGGCTGGAATTATATAACACAGTTAATCTTAGAATATGGCTGGAATTATATAACACAGGTAATCTTAGAATTGTGCCTGGAATGAAATAAAACAGGTAATCTTAGATTTGTGGGTAGATTCATATAAAACAGGTAATCTTAGAATTGTGGCTGGAATGATATTACACAGGTAATCTTAGAATTGTGGCTGGAATGATATAACCCAGGTCTTCTTATAATTAACTAGTTCTTCAGTACTGTGAAAAATGACAGCAGGGTCATTTTTTGTTAAATTTATTAATAAATATGTATGATATTAAAATCTTTGTGTGTTTTTTATGATGTCTATACACATGTGCAATTCACAAGAAAATCTCAAGGGTTTCTAACACCTACAGCAAAACTTGAAGTCTCTGAACAGGTAATTATCATTATTTTTTTTATTGAAAGATGTGACATTTTTTTCAGGTAAGTTATGAATGATTTACTATATTTATGGCTTCTTGTTACAATACTTTTTTTTATTATAATTCTAAAGTTTATTGGTGTAGAAAATCATCAGTATCTATGATTGGATTGCAGAATTAAAGTTATAGTCACAAAATGGTGTCAAAAAGGGGAATTATGTTCGTATCACATGGTGTCTTTTTTAAGGGTTAATCGGTTATCCTACCAGAAAGAGAAATGTATTTTCTATTCACGTTATTATTGTTTTGTCTCATCACAGATTATGTTTTCGAAACGAAGTAATAAACATAATGCAGGTTATTGACACGAATTCTTAAATTTTTATGGTTTAAGGTCAGGATAAAACTTGGTGTCCAGTTCGTTACGAACGTGAAACGATGCGGTCTGTACACACTGAATTCGTTCCGATAAAAACGCATTATTCTGGAAATCCCCCTTCTACGTGTTTATTTATATGCTATAGTTTTAAGGAATTTTAATTCATTCAAATTGTGTTGCCAAATTTTTACTGTTTGCACATCTTTCCAATAATTGGGTAATCAATACAGGTTGATATAATTTTGTTCTTTCCGAAATTTTTATAATCTTAAGCATATGCTATAGTTTTAAGAAATTTTAATTCATTCTAATTTGTTGCCAAATTTGTACTGCATGCTATAGTTGATCTATGTATGTTTTAAATTAGTAATGTATGTTGTTATCTTGTGTTGTTCTTATGTTATGTATATGTTTTTATATTCGGTCAAAAGCTCTTCAGAGCTTGTGTTGTATATTTGATTTTATGCCGAATCAAAATAAATTTTTCTTATCTTATCTTATTGTTTTAACTTGCATTTGGATTTATTTGTTTTTTACCCAAATTATTTTTTGGGTTTATTCCTTGTAGAGACTGAAAATTACATTTCTTTTGTTAACACTTTCATGTATGTAGTGGTTAGTGCGTGTTTCAGTCTGATCGGACATCACTGCGGGTTGCCCCAATTTTTTATTTTTTTTTACATAAATCGTTCCCAGAGTTTTATCGTGAACGCTCCCGATGTGAACGTATTCTTACACTATCATTTCAACTTCTGTTTCATTTGTAAACATGGTTTTCGTGATAACAAGAGTAGCTACCGGCGTGAACAGGTGAATGAAAGAAAGGGGTGGTTTGCTATCAATTTTAACCCAAATAGTAAGATTTTGTTATTACAAAATATATAAACACTACAGGCCAGCTAGCTAAAAGCAGGGAGTGACTGAGAACTAAAAGGTGCATACATAGAAACTACAGTGTCATATTAAATGTGCTTTAGTATTAATTCTATGAAAATACAATATTCATGGCAACATGTGAAGCATTATATGGATATAAAANTGTTCGTATCACATGGTGTCTTTTTTAAGGGTTAAACGGTTATCCTACCAGAAAGAGAAATGTATTTTCTATTCGCGTTATTATTGTTTTGTCTCATCACAGATTATGTTTTCGAAACGAAGTAATAAACATAATGCAGGTTATTGACACGAATTCTTAAATTTTTATGCTTTAAGGTCAGGATAAAACTTGGTGTCCAGTTCGTTACGAACGTGAAACGATGCGGTCTGTACACACTGAATTCGTTCCGATAAAAACGCATTATTCTGGAAATCCCCCTTCTACGTGTTTATTTATATGCTATAGTTTTAAGGAATTTTAATTCATTCAAATTGTGTTGCCAAATTTTTACTGTTTGCACATCTTTCCAATAATTGGGTAATCAATACAGGTTGATATAATTTTGTTCTTTCCGAAATTTTTATAATCTTAAGCATATGCTATAGTTTTAAGAAATTTTAATTCATTCTAATTTGTTGCCAAATTTGTACTGCATGCTATAGTTGATCTATGTATGTTTTAAATTAGTAATGTATGTTGGTATCTTGTGTTGTTCTTATGTTATGTATATGTTTTTATATTCGGTCAAAAGCTCTTCAGAGCTTGTGTTGTATATTTGATTTTATGCCGAATCAAAATTAATTTTTCTTATAGCGTAATTTGCATAATAGGTGTCGCTTTTGTGTGTGATAAGATGGCAACGACCATCGTGTCTCTGGCCTGCAGACGTCGTTACGAACATCACGTACAGGAAAGTAATAGCTTTACTGGTTGTTTCTCTTAAATTCTAATGAACATGGGTGTCTTTTCGCAGAATTATTAAGTAGATATGACAATTTAATGAACGATTACAGAGAAAAAACGAAATTTCAGTACACTAATTGTGAGAAACTGGCTACTTCGAGTTGCGTTGATCTTTTAGTGTTTACCGTGTCTCATGATACGAACAAAATAAAAATATTGTTCTGCGGTCTGTAAATTTATTAAGTAGGATTATATCTGTTTGTAATGTGCAATGTTTTAGATTTAAAGTTAAAAGATTTAACATGGTGCTGAAACATTTTTATTTGACATTTTCATTTTCTTCCAAGTCTTCTAATATTAATATGATATCATTCAAATGTTTTGAATTTTATGTAAGTAACGGTGTCCCATAATATTGTTGGAAAAATATCAACATAAAGACATAATATAAGGGCAAGTATTTGTGATTCATAAGGTCTGTTGTTAAGCAATTGCAGTGTGTATCCTAAAGGAATCAACTCAACTGGGTCGCAAGGAAAAATAATCTCCATGGACACAATGTTACGTACATAATCTGCAGGAATACTGGTGCTTTTAATGTAGGGTGATATAAAATGAATGACACCTTTATCTTCAAAACATTTTTTTTGGATGTGCCTGGCATTACATAACCCAAGTAATCTTAGGATTGTGAGTGGAATGATATAACACAGGTAATCTGAGGATTGTGAGTGGAATGATATAACCTAATTAATCTGAGGATTGTGAGTGGAATGATATAACACAAGTAATCTTAGAATTGTGAAAGGAACGATATAACACATGTAATCTTAGAATTGTTGGTGGAATGATATAACACAGGTTATATTAGAATTGTGGCTGGCGTGACATAACCTAGGTAATCTTAGGATTGTTAGTGGAATTATATAACATATATAATCTTAGGATTGTGGCTGGCATGACATAACCCAAGTAATCTTAGAATTGTGAATAAAATGATATTACATAGTTAATCTTAGAATTGTGAGTGGAATGGTATATCACATGTAATCTGAGGATTGTGAGTGAAATGATATAACACAAGTAATCTTAGAATTGTTATTGGAACAATATATCACAGGTAATCTTAGAGTTGTTTGTGGAATGATATAGCACAGATAATCTTAGAATTGTGGGTGGAATGATATAACACATGTAATAAGGATTGTGGCTGGAATGACATAACACAGGTAATCTTAGGATATGTGAGTGGAATGATATAACACAGGTTATCGTAAGATTGTGAGTTGAAAGATATAGCACAGGTAATCTTAGAATTGTAGGTGGAATGATATAACACAGGTAATATTAGAATTGTGGCGGGCATAACATAACATAACCCATGTAATTTTAGAATTGTGAGTGGAAAATATAACACAGGTGATGTTATGATATGTGAGTGGAATGATATAGCAGAGGTAATCTTAGGATATGTTAGTGGAATGATATACCATAGGTGATCTTAGGAATGTGAGTGGAACAATATAGCTCTTGTAATCATAGAATTGTGGGTTGAATTATATAACACGAGTGATCCTAGAATTGTTGGAGGAATTGTATAACACAGGTAATCTTAGGATTGTGAGTGGAAAAATATAACACATTTGATGTTATGATATGTGAGTGGAATGATATAGCACAGGTAATCTTAGGATATGTTAGTGGAATGATATACCACAGATGATCTTAGGATTGTGAGTGGAAAAATATGACTCTTGTAATCTTAGAATTGTGGGTAGAATTATATAACACGAGTGATCCTAGAATTGTTGGAGGAATGGTATAACACAGGTAACCTTAGGATTGTGAGTGGAAAAATGTGAACAGGTGATCTTATGATATGTGAGTGGAATGATATAGCACAGCTGAACTTATGATATGTGAGTGGAATGATATACCACAGGTAATCTTAGATATATGGCTGGAATGATATAACTCATGTAATCTTAGAATTGCGCGTGGATTGATATAACACATGTAATCTTAGAATTGTTGGAGGGATTATATAACACAGGTAATCTTAGATTTGTGAGTGGAATGATATAACACAGGTAATCTTAGGATTGTGAGTGGAATGATATAACACAAGTAATACTAGTATTAGAATTGTGGGTGGAATGATATAAGACAGGTAATATTAGAATTGTCGGTGGAATGATATAGCACAGGTAATCTTAGAATTTTGGCAGGAATGATATAACTCACGTCATCTTAGAATTGTGTGTGGAATGATATAACCCAGGTAATCGTAGATTTTTGGGGGGATCGACATAATCCAGGTAATCTTAGAATTATTGCTGGAATGGAATGATCTAACTCAGGAAATGTTAGAATTGTGGGTGGATTTATATAATCCAAGTAATCTTAGAATTTGAGAGGAATGATATATCACAGGTAATCTTAAAATTGTTAGTGGAATGATATATCCCAGGTAATCTTAAATTTGTAGGTGGATTGATATAATCCATGTTATCTTGTAATTGTGGCAGGAATGATATATAACCCAGGTAATCTTAGAATTGTGGCTGGAATGATATAACACAAGGTAATCTTAGAATTGTGGCTGGTATAATATAACTCAGGTAATCATATACAGTCGAACTTGCCATTGCAGTCACCTGTATTGAAAGGTCACTTATTTTTATCCTATCGTAAAAAAAATCATATGAATTGAACCTTTTATAAGAGGTCACTTGTCTTATAAGACGACTTTTTCTTTGTCCCAAATGTGATCTCTTAATACAGGTTTGACTGTGTGTAGAATTATGAGTTGGAATGATATAACATAGGTAATGGAAGAATTTTGGGAGGACTGGTATAACCCATGTTATCTTAGAATTTTGTGTGGAATGATATAACCCATGTTATCTTAGAATTTTGTGTGGAATGATATAACACAGGTAATCTTTGAATTGTTGGTGGATTAATATATATATAGTACTGGTAATGTAGAATTGTGAGTGGAATGATACCACACTGGTTACTTGTTCTTCATTTCATATGACGTCGACCTCATACAGGTAGCCTGATCCTTTAATTTTACATTCCACTCTATAGATTATTATGTCTTTTCACTAAGCAGGTTGGTAATGAGGTCTATCACATATATACCACTCAGATTAAAATAAAAAATACAACAGATGTCTACTTCAGGCCTTGACATACACTTAGATATTGACAGTGAGGGCCTAGTAAGGACAAAGCTTTAAGACAAAACATATGATTTCATTTTCCCATTTTAACTTTACGTTTATATGTAGCAACATTCCAGCAGAACCTGCATTTGGAGTATATATTTCTCAGTTAATGCGATATTCCATTAGTTGGTTGATGGAGGGTTGTAGTAATCTTCAATACATCATCTCCGTTAACATCATCAATACCTCATATCCATCAACCTTCAACAAATACATCGATATCTTAGTTCTGGTTAACCGTCATTAATACATAAGTTCTTGTTAACCACCAACAATACACGTACATCAGTTATTGTTAACCATCAACAATGCAAATGTTCTGGCTAACCATCAACAATACATCATCTCGGTTAGTCCGAGATTCATCTGCCGTTCGACGACTATTTAGAACTTGCTGTTGTCATTGAACGTCAGAGCGCTTGCCATAAACAAAACAGCAGATTTTCCTCACACGCTCGAGAGAGGCACATTTCCACGTTTTGTGACTATCAGATTTTATTTTCTATCCAAAATCCTTATATAAATCGCTTCACCAATCATTTTTCTATTAATTCATAACCATCTTGCCCTCAGAAATTGGTGTTACACTCCATTACAGCACAATTTCCCCAGACCATATGATTTCGTCATTTTGAACACTGACATTTTGAAATATTTGTCACGTGACTTTGAGAGAACTACTATTACCGCAATGTATCATGGGAGATGATTTGCATATATGATCTGAAATAGGGGGAAACGTAAGACATGCTCTTTCCGAAGCCCGCGGATAAAACTGCCAAATGAATCTTTTCTATCCAACATATTTTGTATTATTTCCTTCTGCTCTGATTTGAACCGTTTTTCCTGCAGAATACGCTTTATATCTTCTTGTATGTTTGTTTACGTATGCTAATTTGGCGCACTGCATTTAGTATCTCCCATCATGCAATACATTTCTGTCATCTTTCAGTTAGTATCGCGAGATCACGTTAAAAAAATGGCAGTGAAATGACCAAATCATCGGGTGTAAGGACAAAACGTGCTGTAATCGAGTGTAATACCACTCTCTGAGGGTAAGATGGTTATGAATGAATAGAAAAATGATTGGTGAAGCGATATATATTAGGGTTTTGGATAGAAAATAAAATCTGATAGCCACAAAACGTGGAAATGTGCTACAGTTGAGATGCTGAAGAAAATCCGCTGTTTTGCTTATGGCAAGGGCTCTGACGTTCAACGACAACATCAAGTTCTAAATAGTCGTTGAACGGCAGAGGAATCTCGGACTACATCTCGGTTAACCGTCATCAATTCTTCAGTTCTTGTTAACCGTCATCAATTCCTCAGTTCTTGTTAACCATCAGCAATACATCAGTTCATGTTAACCATCAACAATACACCATCTCAGTTAACCATCCTCAATACCTCAGTTCTTGTTAACCATCAGCAATACATCAGTTCATGTTAACCGTCATCAATTCCTCAGTTCATGTTAGCCATCAACAATACACCATCTCGGTTAACCATCCTCAATACCTCAGTTCTTGTTAACCATCATCAATTCCTCAGTGCATGTTAACCGTCATCAATTCCTCAGTTCGTGTTACCCATCATCAATTCCTCAGTTCTTGTTAACCATCAATAATGCACCATCTCGATTAACCATCCTCAATACCTCAGTTCATGCTAACCATCAACAATACATCATATCGGATAACCATCAACAATACACCATCTCGGTTAACCATAATCAATTCCTCAGTTCTTGTTGACCATCAACAATACATCATCTATGTTAACCATCAACAATACACCATCTCGGTTAACCATCCTCAATACATGTACCTCAGTTCATGCTAACCATCAACAATACATCATCTCGGTTAACCGTCAACAATACACCATTTCGGTTAACCATAATCAATACCTCAGTTCATGTTAACCATCAACAATACATCATCTCGGTTAATCATCAACAATACACCATTTCGGTTAACCATAGTCAATTCCACGGTTCTTTTTAACCATCCTCAATACATCAGTTCTTGCTAACCATCATCAATTCCTCAGTTCTGGTTAACCATCAACAATACATCAGTTATGGTTAACCGTCAAAAATATCTCATGTATGTTTACTGTCAACAATACCAAATATCTAACCATGAACAATTACTAATTTCAGAAACTAGCCAACGTTACCGCACTTTCGATAAACCACAGGACCTCATCTTCTTTAAACATCAACAATACCTCAATTCTTGTTAACCGTCAGCAATACCAACAATAATGGTTAACCGTCGACAATACCTTAGTTCTGATTTAAACCGTCAATAATGCCTCAATTCTGATTAACCGTCAACAATACCTCAATAATGATTAACATTCAACAATACATCAATAAAGATTAACCTTCAACAATACCTCAATAACGATTAACCTTCAACAATAGCTCAATAAAGATTAACCTTCAACAATAGCTCAATAAAGATTAACCTTCAACAATACCTCAATAACGATTAACCTTCAACAATACCTCAATAAAGATTAACCTTCAACAATACCTCAATAACGATTAACCTTCAACAATACATCAATAAAGATTAACCTTCAACAATACCTCAATAAAGATTAACCTTCAACAATACCTCAATAAAGATTAACATTCAACAATACATCAATAAAGATTAACCTTCAACAATACCTCAATAAAGATTAACCTTCAACAATACCTCAATAACGATTAACCTTCAACAATACCTCAATAACGATTATCCATCAATAATACCTCAATAATATACTATATTTTTTATATGTCGATCATTGTAGTTAGAAAATAGTTAGAAAATAGATGTGTCATTTTATAATCACAATTCCTTTCTTTTAAGGCGATTTTATGTCTAGGTGGTAATCAGTATCAACAACAGTGTGATGATATTAAAAAAAAGAGTTTTGGCAACGGTGACAACGAATTGTTAATAGAATTTCGAAACAATGGAAAAACAAATGACCCAATACATAAGGGTATGAAAGGTAAAACTAAGATGTAACTATGGTTCTTTTTACAGCTCGTACATCGTTTGTTTTTTTTCTAATGGGACTAACATCATTGATTTAAATGATATAAAATAAAATTCAGATTACCAATGAAAACAGAAAGATTATTGGGTATATTCGTTTTGATGTTGTGTTATCGAATGCTCTTTAGTTTGGAGGTGATTTCTGGTCGTTCGGTATTTTTCACTAGGTATCACGGTTTCCACCATCAACACAAATAGCTGAAATATTGTTCAACGTGCCGTTAACACAGCAATAATCTAACCCAGGCCTGCCTATTGATCGCATTGTTGGAAATTATGCAGAAGAACCATAAATTTTGAGATATTGATAAACTTGCAATCTTGATTGCTGACAGACCAATAACATGTCCTAGACAGGTACACTGAAGAGATATCTCCTCTCCCCCCAACGTAGTTACTCTGTTGCTGTTCACTATTTTGATTTCACCAATGAGGTTGATATTTTTTTTCTAATCTCAGACCGACATTTCTTTCATTATAAAGTTTACCAGATATCATTGATACTTCATAGTTATCTCCGGGTATAATTACTTACCGCATAGTAAACTTTGTATCATGACACAGCTGACCTAAATATGAAACGAACAAAGAATACAACCTATGACTGCTCACTTTACTGACTTAGATCAGGCACTGTAATAAAGTAGCGGAGTATACATTTGTAGTTATAATACATGGATCTACTTCATTAATTCATATTTTCATATTGTTTTGAACATATTTGTAATATTTATTATTCTGTTTTAGATGTGAACTGTAAAACGATAAAAGAATGGGAAGACATGGATGTCATTGTTTTTGAGACAAGAGCAATGAAATGTTTGATTAAAATGATTGCAGAGAAAGATATTGTTACAGTCATTGGTTCTCCCGGATGCGGGAAGACTACAGCTATTCACCATGTTGCCCTAAGACTGCACAAAGAACAATTGTATGATATAGTACCAGCTGTATATCCTTCAGATATCAGAGATTATTACGACCCAGAACGTAACCAAGTGTTTGTGTTTGATGATATATGTGGTAAATATTCTGTACATGTACATACTATGCTCGATTGGAATGACTTGTCTGACTGTATACAGAAAATTATTGATGATAAGCATGTTAAAATTTTGTTATCTTGTAGGTCATATATTTTCCATCAATTTAGTAATGTAAAGTTACTTACAAACACAACATGTGATTTCTTGTCATCCGATAACGCCTTGATTGTCGACGAAAGGCTCAGAATTGCAAAGTTCCACCTGACTGAAGATGAAACCGAGATTATACAACAAGATATGGCAGTATTTGAACAATTTGATTTCTTTCCTTTGTTATGTCAACTTTATGGTAAGCATCAGACGGGTGATATAATGAATTTTTTTAATAATCCTGTGTCAGTCATTAAAGGTGATTTGAAATGTTTAATGAGAGCGGAAAATCAAACAACGTTTGTCACACTAGGTCTGTTTGTTATTTATAACAATGAAATTGAAGATGACATGTTGTCAAGAAAATCCCCCTTGAAGACCACATTAGAGGAAATGTCTGGAGAATTTATAATGCTGTATACATTATCACCAATGAGAGTAAAGGAACAGTTAGATATTCTAACAAAGTCTTATGTAAAGAAAACTGGCTCATGTTATAGTATCATTCATGACAAATTCTTTGATATACTAGTGTCATTTTTCGGTGAACACAAGTTTGACCTACTTATTGATCTTTGTCACAGTGATGTTTTACGTGATCGATTTCACCTTGACACAATACAAGTTGAACATGATGAAGGCCTAATAATCGTTCCAGTTGACAAACACGATTTATATTTTGAACGTTTGTGTTATCATTTCGATAAGGGCAATATGGATGTTGTATTTTCTAACAGGCAAATGCAGTATGAATCATATCGTATCAAGATAATTGAGTTAATGAAAAATAATACACAGGTTCACAAGATTTGTTTGTCGTCAGCACAAGGCGACAGATACCCACTGTTTACTATAGTCAGGCAAGATTATGCTGATGTGTTGAAGGAGTTGATAGATCTGAAGTATGATTTACACATACCTGATGAGACAGGATATACAACTCTTTGTTATGGTGCGGAAGAAGGTAGCATAGAATGTGTGAAATTACTATTAAATAACAAATGTGATCCTAATATAACTAGTGAAGATATGTCTCCATTATTCATCGCTTCTCTTAAAGGTCATACAGAGATTGTCGAACTGTTGTTGATTAATAAAGCTGATCGTTATATATGTTATGAAGAAATTTCTCCATTCGACATCGCTACTCTTGAAGGTCATACAGAGATTGTCAAACTGTTGTTGAATACCTAATAAAGCTGATCCTAAAACTGTCCTTTATGTAATTTACTATTCACAAAATGCATGGTGTTTGTTTATTTAGTTAATTAAATTAGTCAATATATTTTGTAACACCTCAGGAGTTTTGTTACATTTGAGAAAAATCCCCATCTTCCGAAATCACTTCCGGTATTATTTTTAAAATAAAATTTACCGTTATGCAAAGGTCTTAGGCTGAAAATTACTTATAAATGGTGACCGCTAACCACATTGAACAGGTGACCGCAATATCGAATTAAAATATATAGTAAAATGCAGAGGGAGAGCACGAAAGTTACCGTTATGAGCAGGTGACCATTATATAAAGGTGACCGTTATGACAGGTTTGACTGTATATGTTGTGAAGGAGTATCTCCATTACTCAGCGCTTCTCTTCGAGGTTTAAACACACCTGGTAAGACACAAATGACTCCATTATTCATCGCTACTCTTTACGATCATACAGAGATCGTCGAACTGTTGTTGAATAATAAAGCTGATCCTAACATACGTTGTAAAGGAGAATCTCCATTATACATCGCTACTCGTCACGGACATCAGTACAGAGATCGTCGAATTGTTGTTGAATTATAAAGCTGATCCTAACATATGTCGTGAAGGAAAGTCTCCATTATTCATCGCTACTCTTTACGATCATACTGAGATCGTCGAACTGTTGTTGAATAATAAAGCTGATCCTAACATATGTCGTGAAGGAAAGTCTCCATTATACATCGCTACTCTTTACGATCATACATAGATTGTCGAACTGTTGTTGAATAATAAAGCTGATCATAATATATGTCGTGAAGGAAAGTCTCCATTATACATCGCTACTCGTCCCGGACATACAGAGATTGTCGAACTGTTGTTGAATAATAAAGCTGATCCTAACATATGTCGTGAAGGAAAGTCTCCATTATACATCGCTACTCGTCACGGACATACAGAGATTGTCGAACTGTTGTTGAATAATAAAGCTGATCCTAACATACGTTGTAAAGGAGAATCTCCATTATACATCGCTACTCGTCACAGACATACAGAGATTGTCGAACTGTTGTTGAATAATAAAGCTGATCCTAACATACGTTGTAAAGGAGAATCTCCATTATGCATCGCTACTCGTCACGGACATACAGAGATCGTCGAACTGTTGTTGAATAGTAAAGCTGATCCTAACATATGTTGTGAAGGAGAGTCTCCATTATACATCGCTTCTCATCAAGGTCAAACAGAGATTGTCAAACTGATGTTGAATAATAAAGCTGATCCTAACATATGTCATGCAGGAAGGTTACCATTGTATATATCTTCAAAAAATAGTTATTTTGAAATTGTGAAATTATTGCTGAAAAGTGGAGCAAATATAACTACTTATACAAAATCTCCCTTGTATGTCTCTGTAAAAGTAGGCAACACAGATATTGTTTCAATTCTGTTAGAAAATAACTGTTTTGATCTCAGTCAATACGACACATTTCATCAGTCACCATTTTTTATCGCATCATCGAACGGTGATCTGCAAATTGTTGAATTACTGTTAAAATATCACTTTAATCCTAATATTTGTAATAGAAATGGTTTGTCGCCATTGTTTATGGCTTCAAAGCGAGGTCATGTAGAGATTGTAAAACTTTTGCTAAAGAATGGATCTTACCCTAAAATTTGTGACAAATATGGACAATCGCCATTGTTCATAGCTTCACGTAATCGTCGGATAACGGTCGTTGAGTTACTATTACAATGCGATTCAGACCCACTTTTATGTAATATCAACGGATTTTCATCGATTACAGTTGCTCTTCTGAACACACGTAGAAAGATAAATGAACAAATAGTTTTTCTACTACTTAAGCATTGTGTTAAATTGAGTAGAATAACGGAAAATGAATGTTCGTTTCTCATTGCTGTGTTACACGGAGACAGTAGAGCCTTAGATGACATAGCAGATACCGTATTACACAGAGAAAATATAGCTCTAGATGACTTAGAAGATACAGCATTACACGGAGAAAGTAGAGCCTTGGGTGACATAGAGGATAACGTATTACACGGAGAAAGTAGAACCTTGGATGACATGGAAGGTACCGTATTACACGGAAAAAGTAGAACCTTAGATGACATAGAAGATAGCGTATTACACGGAGACAGTAGGGCCTTAGATGAAATAGAAGATAACGTATTACACGGAGACAGTATAGCCTTAGATGACATAGAAGATAACGTATTACACAGAGAGAGTAAAGCCTTAGATGAAATAGAAGATAACGTATTACACGGAGACAGTAGAACCTTAGATGAAATAGATGATAACGTATTACACGGAGACAGTAGAACCTTAGATGAAATAGAAGATAACGTATTACACGGAGACAGTAGAACCTTAGATGAAATAGAAGATAACGTATTACACGGAGACAGTAGAGCCTAAGATGACATAGAAGATAACGTATTACACAGAGACAGTAGAGCCTAAGATGACATAGAAGATAACGTATTACATGGAGACAGTAGAACCTTAGATAACATAGAAGATAACGTATTACACGGAGACAGTAGAGACTTAGATGACATAGAAGATAACGTATTACACAGAGACAGTAAAGCCTTAGATGAAATAGAAGATAACGTATTACACAGAGACAGTAGAACCTTAGATGAAATAGAAGATAACGTATTATACGGAGACAGTAGAGCCTTAGATGACATAGAAGATACCGTATTACACGGAGACAGTAGAGCCTTAGATGACATAGAAGATA
>MJUT01041092.1:432019-457738 GCA_002080005.1 Gigantidas platifrons | reverse complement strand
CTGTAAAGTTTCTTTGTCAAGGAACACACTAATGTTTCTTTGTCAAGGAACACACTGTAAAGTTTCTTTGTCAAGGAACACACTGTAAAGTTTCTTTGTCAAGGAACACATTAAAGTTTCTTTGTCAAGGAACACACTAATGTTTCTTTGTCAAGGAACACACTGTAAAGTTTCTTTGTCAAGGAACACACTGTAAAGTTTCTTTGTCAAGGAACACACTAAAGTTTCTTTGTCAAGGAACACACTGTAAAGTTTCTTTGTCAAGGAACACACTGTAAAGTTTCTTTGTCAAGGAACACACTGTAAAGTTTCTTTGTCAGGAACACACTGTCAAGTTTCAGACATATATGGCCTTAGCTGATTTTGGTAGATCTATATGATATAAGGAATATTCTTTTTTGATAAAGTTTCAGACATAGATGGCCTTAGCTGATTTTGGCTATCCTGTTTAGCCCCTTTGGTTTTCTTACTCTTAAAGACTTCTTTGATTTACAGATTCTGATTAGCCTTTGGTATCGTCAAACTCTTCTTATTTGGTTTTCCTGTCTTTTAACTTTGAGCATACCTGACAAAGATTATTCTAAAAACATGACATCTACACTAAATTAGATATACATTTTATCTCAGTTCAAACAGTACATTGACTTCAAATATCCTTTTATGATGATGAAGCAATAAACTAGATCTATATGATGTAAGGAATATTCTTTTTTGATAATTCCTGCAAAATTTGATCAGTTCAAATCGGTCAGTCTTTTCACAAAAATATTTTTTTTCAACAAGGAAGCAACCGATGCAGACAGAAAAAGATGGAAATTGAGTATCATGCAAAATGTTTTAATAGTAAATTTTTCCTCAAGATTAAAGCAACCATAACAATTTGTTTTAATTTGATGCCAAAGGTAGCACATAAAACCAGGTTTGACGAATCAGAAAATCATGATAAATATTTCAGGTCAATAGGACATTCACTGTAATGGAAAGGGGCGTTTAATAGTTGACAGTAATGGACATTCCTACCCTAAAATTAATTTCTGCAATGTTTAAATTCAGATATGTTTCTGAAGGGAAGATTGAAAAGTTAAAATTTAAGAGATAATATACCAAATCCAATGCAGGATAAAATTCACCTTTTTTCTCAATAAATTGACATTTTTTGTTTTACTGGTAATTATAATAAAGAAAGACCATTGCATATAACATTTTCTACCAACTTTTGACTATTGCCATATCTTCTATGAGGGGTCGTTGTGGCCATGATCGTATGGCAGTTGGATGTACAACTACCTATGCAATCAGTGCCAATCACCACTACTGATGTTGTGAGTTCGAATCTCGATCAGGGTGAGGTGCTCAACATTATGTGATAAAGTTTGTCAGTGACTTGCGATAGATCAGCAGTTTTCTCAGGTTTCCTTCACCAATAAAACTGACAGCCACGATATAACTGCGATATTGTTGAAAGTGGCATTAAACGTCATAAAACCATCAAACAAACATATCTTCTATGGAAGTTGCTGTTGCCACGGTAGCTTTATTAACAACTCCTACATGTGGCGAAGCGTTGTCAATACTTTATTTGATCAAGATTATTAATGACTTGCGATCACTTATAAAATTTTTAATGCCTTTCACAACCTCTACACAAGAAATAAGAAAAATATCTACACATATAGCAGACAACTCTTATCTAAAGGACATTTTTTCCTGCTTTAAGAAGAGTATGAAGATACCACAGGAGTAATCAGAATCCGTAAATCTAAGAATAACAGACAACACAATGGCCAAAAGAAAAGGTACAAAAGGACAAACAACGATCTACAAAACATACACATCAAACTAAAGATCTAGTAACACGAACCCAACTAAAAACTTAATAGTGTTTAAAATAAGACAGGGTCTCATACTATCTCCAAAATATGTGTGATAAATACTGTCATTTTTGTGGAATAAATACCTGACTGCAGGTGTTCCTTATCAATGAGATCTATGATCCTCAAGATCAAAGGTTTTTTTTTATCAATCTTACCTGTTTTTCTACTTCAACAAATTTCAGAACTTGTGGAAATTCTATAGCATCTCTTTCTTCCTGTAAAAAAATAGATTTTATATCTAGAAGTCTTTGACTAATGACAACAAAAATTCAAATCATATGAATATATTCTGCAATAGAACCAAACCCTCCTTAAAGAAATAAAATGCTTCAAACACAATTAAAATAAATCAGAATTTTCAACTGCAAAGATCTGTAGGCCCAGACTTTATCCATACTGAAGCAACATGTCAACAAAATCTGCAATGTGAATTTGATGTAGCAGGCTGATAGCTTTCACTGTATAGTACTTGTATAAAGTGCATAATGTTATTTTTCAAAAGTAACTTTTTGGGGAGAGTGTCTCAGATGTTTTGAAAGGCAAAATAAATGGAAACAGCATTTGTGTCTGTCCAAAGACAGGACCTGAACTTCAATGATTTGAGGTGAGAGGTAGTTGTTTGTTTTGTTGATAATGGTCTTATTTTTTACCATAACTGTTTAAAGTAATATTACACCAGTTTTGGGGGAAAACAATTTTTCCCTGAAAATTCAATTTGGAATACGGTGGTACCTTTACTTAAGCTATTCATGCATGTTTCAAGTCGAAATATGTTCCCAACAACTAGAAATCTGCAAATCTGTGTGCATGTTTATCGTCCTCGCCATTGTTGTGGAGATTGATTAACTTTCGGTTGTTTTGTTCCAATGATTGCCGATCATGACCTCGTGACGAAAAGATAAACAATCATGGATGCTGAGGTAAGCATGCACACATTTCTGACAATGATTATTGAGGAATCTGTCTGTTTCATGTGGTGTGAACCATTTTTTTTTTTGGTTCAATTATTCTTATCTGGTACACACGGAATATATTTTTACTTGCATCCAACATTTTTTTCATCAACTGAACAGTGCACATGATCGATAATCTCCCCGAAAGAGTTCAAATCTTGGGTCATGTTCATATCATTTGCATTACTGTACGGGAAAACAGAATTATCTGCTTCCAAATATTTTGCAACTTGCTCTTAAAATCTGTTTTAGAGCGGATTTTTAATGTTATGCAGTTGATTTTAGTTAAAATTAAGTGACATATTAAGTGAAAATATTTAATCCAAAAATTCCATGATATTTGCCTTTCATATTACTTTAAACTTTCTTTTTATAAATTTCAAGGTTTCCTGATCTACCAAAGGGATATAATCTAGAATGCAGGTTGTACCACTGGGATTGTGGTTCCTATCATAATTTCCTTAATAGAGTTGGAGGTAAAACAAAACCTACTGAACCAAGGGTTTCTAGTGGTTAAGTGGAAGACATCACTTCAAATGATGGTTGACCGTTATGGAATATATGTGTCACAAATGACCACGGATATCTTCCGTTTGTCATAATCTGGTCCTTTCCTCATTCATGACTTACAACACTATTTTTGACAAGACTAATAGAACGTGAATTACTAGTAGAGCAGGAACTGCTTACCATTTCAGAGCATCTGAGATCAAACCTGGGTTTATCCAATTTTGTGTTGTACGATCGTTAGTTTTCTGTGCAATGTTTTTTAGATTAATGTTTGTCCTTTTTATTTTGACCACTGTATTGTCTGTCCTTCTTTGATTTATGGCTTCTGATTACCCGTTTGGGATCTTCAAACTTTTCTTGCACCATTGACAGTAAAATACATGTTACTATTTATAGTTACCTTGGTCATCATATCATAATCTTCAATCCCAGCATGCTCCACAAAATTTAACAATTCTAGTTTAAACATTACTGAAGATATAAAATAAAATATTTAAAACAAATCTTACAACACAACTAGACTGTGTTAGTTCCTAAAGAGAAACAAGACTGCATTTGTGGTGTAATGGTTTGATGAAGTTATTAAAGCTTAAAAATACCTTAATACAATTAATTTGTAAACAAACTAGAGGCTCCCAGGAGCCTGTAATCGCTCACCTGGTTTTCAATTTGACATCTAAAGTTGATAGAAAATGGGGGTGTTACACATAATTTTGAAAGTGGGTCACCCAAAGATCATTTCAACTCAAATTTCTGAGCAAAAGATTTTGATGTGATTTTTATCTCATAATATTCCTAAACAGAATAAACTGGCCGAAAAAATCTCACAGAAAAACCCAGAATATATGTTAAACTACTCATTGCCATGCATGTAGCTGCAGTTAAAATTTGAGTTCATTTTGATTTATAATAAAGCAGCAATGGATAACTAAAGAAATTTCTATTTTTAGTAACAGCAGCCATTTTGAATGGAGGGTGGGGCTGTCGGACACAATTTTGAAATGGGACTACCCAAGGACTATCCCAGCCAAATTTGGTTTAATTTGGTTCAGNTTATAATTTCTTTTGAAATGTACTCATATTGTGCCACTGCTACAATATATTATATAATATTGACAGGTGTCCCAGTAAGTTCAATTATCTTTTCACACCTTGTTATACAATATACTGTCCTTGACCTTGTCAACTGCTGAAGTGCTGTAAAAATCGATAATTCAAACAAAGGTTCAATACCCAAACACAGGTAATTTCACCCCAGAAAAAAATAGATTGAAAAAAAGTCAAATATCACACCTCTGATAGCAAACATTTGACAGTTATTCCTGCATTCGTATGGACAATTAGTTCCGAACAACGACACCAATGTACATGTATGATTATTGACAAACATCGAGAATATTTACATACCTTTCAAAAAGGCAATGAAAAAGCAATAAATATAATTTTTATACAATTTTATTTTAAATAACACATATATAATGAACACAATTAATGTTATTTGAACAATAATTCACCGATCATTGGGAATATTGCCGTCCGTGAACTCGAAGCTATGCTACCGGCAAGTCTCTGCGAGACCTGAAAAAAGTGTTTGATACTTGCTCCTATGCATAAAACGCCCCCCACCTACAAATTATCCTTTTAAAGCTTAAGACCGCGTTCTATACGTACCTAAAAACGGTAATCGGTATAAATCGGCTGAAAGAAAAATTTTACAGAAAAACCCGGAATATATGTTAAACTACTCATTGTGATGTAGCTGCAGTTAAAATTTGAGCTCATTTTGGTTTATACTAAAGCAGCAATGGACAATTGAAGAAATTTTTATTTTTAGTAACAGCAGCCATCTTGAATGGAGGGCGGGGCTGTCAGACACAATTTTGAAAGGGACCCACACAGGGACCATCCCTGCCAGGTTTGGTTTAATTTGGTGCAGCGGTTTTAGAGGAGAAGATTTAAATGTGAAAGTTTACAACGTACGACGGACAGACGACGACGGACGCCAAGTGATGGCAAAAGCTCACATGGCCTTTGGCCAGGTGAGCTAAAAACTAAGTTTATAATTTTTAATTTGATTTAATTTTTAAATTATTTTCATAATTTTTGTACAGTATTCTGACCACAAAGAAACCAGGTCTAAGTTTCGTGAAAATATATAAAATGTATGTATTGTGACGTCGCCAACATATTCATTCTCCAACGACAAATTCAAATAGTCCCATGAAATAATCGTAATTAAAATCGAGGAATCATTAAAATTTTTAAATTATAAGGAATATGTTCAATTTTTGAACAGGTTATACTTGTATAACTTGTTTTGGGACTGTTTACACTTTTCATAAACTGCTTCACGCTTTAATAAGCGTAAACTGTGTTGCAAACAAGGTTATATCATATAACCCGTTCAAAAATTTAACATATTCCTGAAATATATTTCAAGTTAACAACTCTTTACTTACTGGTAGCTTTTGGAGGAATTCTGGGTACAACGCCCATTTCACCATAGGCATAGTCAGGTGATATCAATAATTGGGCTATTTCTCCTTTCTTCATTGTCTTTACTGCAATTTCTAATCCGACTAATAACTTCCCTACAATATATATATTTCAGTAAAGAACGGGGCACTTGTTTAATGCTTTGCTTGGTATGAATAGAAAGTTATAAAAGTAATGGTCAACAATTTCACCAATAAAAAGAAAACGAACAACTACCTCTCAAACTCATTGAACATAAGAAAACCACAATACATGACGTTGAAATCTAAGTTTTGGCTTGTGACAGGAAATGTAGTAGGGTTAACAGACAATATCCATACATTGTTGACAAATATAATGTTTATTATTTATACAAGCAATAGAAACAGGAGTAAAAAGCGAGTCTCTGGCATGGTTTTCCTGGCCTGTATCGCAGCGAGTGCAAATAAATTATACTTTTATCGACAATGTATGTAGATTGTGCTTATAAATGTAAAATAGTCAAAAACAACCAAATTGTATGAAAATAGCAGAAACCAGCGTCACTTTAATAACTTTCAATGGTACACTCTGTGAAATTCACACTTATACTGTAATAGTTTCTTACCGTGACTCGACATGAATCAGGTATCAGAAAAGCTATATCTTGGTCAGTGACTGCATATCACAATAAAAGAACCGCCTAGCGCATGAATGCGCGACGTATCCCCCCGCACTTGCATAATATTTAGTTTTATATATTTATAAAAAGCAGCCTTGCAGTCTTAATGTATAACATACTTATAAGCCACATGCAAAGATTATTCAAATCTATCCATGTTTACTAAAGTTACCGCGTAAACAAGACATAATTCTCAAAATTGGTGATTTTTCAACCAAAAACTAACATTTTCCCCCAAAATCCTTGCTTCAAATATTTCAATGTTAGAACCCATCCAAGATAATGATAATTACAAGCCACACGCAAAAAATTATTCAAATTTATCAATGTTTACTAAAGTTATCGCATAAACAAGACACATTTCTCAAAATTGTTGATTTTTCAACCAAAAACTAACATTTTTCCCCAAAACCCTTGCTTCAAATATTTCAATGTAAGAACCCATCCAACATAATGATATTTACAAGCCACAAGCAAAAAATTATTCAAATTTATCAATGTTTTCTAAAGTTATCGCATAAACAAGACACATTTCTCAAAATTGTTGATTTTTCAACCAAAAACTAAGATTTTCCCCCAAAACCTTTGCTTCCAATATTTCCATGTTAGATCCCATCCAAGATCATGATAATTACAAGCCACATGCAAAAAATTATTCAAATCTATCCATGTTTACTCAAGTTATCGCGTAAACAAGAAAGTGTGACGGATGGACAGACAGACAGACGGCGCTATTACTATATCCCCTCACTGCTATCGTGGGGGGATAAAAAACATTATCCAGTCAATGCAAACTGACTGCTCAAATAGAACCAGTGCAGTATAAAACAGGTCAATTGGATTTCCCCCACTTGAAAATTGGAATCTTTGATTGTGTTCCTTTCTGTAAAAAGAAGGGGCACTGGCCTATTGCTATTCTGTAATAAAAAGAGGGAATCTAATTTTAATTCCTTTCCTGTGTTCCTGTGTAACAAAGAAGGGGGTCATTACAGGTTTACATTTAATGTTTTACTCCAAGATGTGGGGGATTAAAACAAATAAA
Organism: Gigantidas platifrons; assembly: GCA_002080005.1. Taxonomy (NCBI): domain Eukaryota; kingdom Metazoa; phylum Mollusca; class Bivalvia; order Mytilida; family Modiolidae; genus Gigantidas; species Gigantidas platifrons. The sequence continues at coordinate 450,223 of MJUT01041092.1, read as the reverse complement.
CTTAAGTTAAAATACAGAAACCTACTTCAATCATGAGTACAACAAAATCATCCAATAATAACCAACCTATGTCTTTCTTGGCACAATTGTGCACAGTATTTTAATAAGATCATACCTTGTCCAAGTTTGTAGCGTTCTGGAGCATTCCTAAGTCTTGTAGAATCATACGGCTCATCTGCATATTCAAGGAAGGCATTGTAATGTACTAGAAATGATAAAAAAAACAAAAACAATTAAAATATTATTTTCAACAAAATCATTGCAATGAATTAAAATAACAAAAGCATTATACTAAAGCGATTGATTTGATTGATATAATTTATTGTGCTTAACGCCACTTTCAGCAATATTTCAGCTATTTCATGGCGACAAGATTTAGTGGTGGAAGAAGCCGGAGTACCTGGAGAGAACCACCAACCATGGGCAAGCAACTGGTAAACTTTATCACTTGCGGCTGCGAGTCGAGTGCACACTTTTTTGTAATTTACAAAAACGGGCACGAACCCCACTAAAGCGAAACTCTGATCTAATCTAGTACTGGTGTGTAACATTTGCTTCAACAATATTTCAGTTACACATTGTATCATGGCAGTCAGTTTCATTATTGGGTGTGAGTGAGCTAGTGATTATTGAATAATGGCAAAGAGGGAAATTTTCCAGCTATTAGCCTATATCATGCCAATAACTTCAATGTGATGATGCTGCTGTGTACTACAACATGCTTAGTTGGATTATTATAATGCTAGCTCACCAACACAACAGACTGTAGGTAGACATGTCGCTACACTCTTGACACATTATCCTGACCCCACCCGTCTTTGCTCTTACTCTTTAATGCTGCATGCTTAGCAGACAAGCACCGAACACTAATTTTATTGTCTTTGGTTTGATTCTAGTGGGGCTCGATCACATGATCTAGTGCACTCGAGGCGAGCATGCTAACCATTACACCACCAATGCTGTTTTGATGACAATAATATAGCTAAACTATCTAATAAAGCTATATAAAATCAGGAATGTAATAAAAATTGCTTGGTAGATTTTTATTTTTTTTTGCCAATATGTGGTCATGTACTTGTTCGACATATTGTCAACTGACCAATCGATGACGAGGCTACAAAATCTGAAGTTATCAAAGTCAAATATGTCATTTGCCCGCTGATATAACAAAATTCAATATAAAAATAAAAACACCTTCCAAAGATGTTTCCTACCAAGATTTGATTTGATTTTTGGTGTTTAATGCCACTTTCAGCAATAATTCATCTCTATCATGACGACCAATTTAGTGGTGGAAGAAGCTGGGGGTACCCGGAGAGAACTAACGACCATGGGCAAGCAACTGGTACTTCCTACAAAGTTTCAGTTCATTTGGCTAAGAGGTTTCAGAGGAGAAGATTAAAATGTGAAAAGTTAACGGACGATGGATTCAAAAGCCCACATTGCCTTTGGCAAGGTAAGCTAAAAACAACGACACATCTTGTAATAATGGATATTCTTCTGTCGAAACTGAAATTATGTTTTTACTAAGTCTATACTTTGTTCATCGCTAAACCAAACACATGCTGACTGATTGCTTTACTGCTATATTCAACAAACATCTACTTTTTTAATTAGATCGTAGTCCAATGATGAAATAACACAAGGCATCATTGTTGATATTAAATTTTATCTATATAATATCTAATTTTTTTTTTATACTCTTCGGTGCTTCCCAAGATAACAATTTTTTTTACTGGACAATCAACCCAGAAAAGATAGAGCCATTCCTGAACTGAAGCAATATTACTGAAAACACAAAAATTTCAACTATTAAATTTTATTACATTTAATCTCTTCAGTATTTATAAACCAATTCCCAATTTTCATTTTCACTTATCTAACCCTCACAGAAGTCATCATTTCTGTTTTCATTAAGTTTGTAAGAATGGAGTAATTGTCCTAAATTTTTCATTTGACACATCATTTCTCCATCAATCATATTCCACCTCTAATATGGAGGTTTGACGTTGTGAAAACAGTGTATTCCTCCTAATATTTCAGGCAAACCATTCCTACAAAGTGAGAGTTGTCTGAATGGGTTATGCTCTTGAGGCTATAATGCTTGTCAACTACCTTTACAAACACATTAGATATATGGTTACAGGAATTTAGAAATGGTCATATTCTCCTCTGGCAATGGTTAATAAGATTATATGTTTGTTTGATGGTATTAAACGCAACTTTCAACAATATTTCAGTTATATCATGGCAATCAGTTTTATTGGTGGAGGAAACCGGAGGAACTGTAGAAAACCACCGACCTGTTGCAAGTCACTGACAAACTTTATTACATAATGTTGTATACACCTCGCCCTGATCAAGATTCGAACTCACAACATCAGTGGTGATAGGCACTGATTGCATAGGTAGTTGTAAATCCAACTACCATATGATGATGACCACGACAACCACTAATAATTATATATAGATATCATTCAGAGACCATCTGTTTCAGACAGATGGAAAACAAAGCAGGAAGAATCATCGTCAAATAGAAAAAATACTAAAGACATCATCCAAAAGCCACAAGTTTCAGACAGACGGAAAATAAATCAGGAAGTACAATTCTTTCACAATATATGTGAGGTTCAAATAACATGCCATTATTGTTGAGTAAAACAACTTGAAGATGATATATCTGATTACCATTATTCTTTACTCCTATAAATAAACTCTTATCAATACCAAACACCTTCAATGTCGTGTTTGTTTACAGAACATGACAAGAGTTATGGACCTTACATCTAACAATGGATTCCTCTGACCTTAAATGTCGTGTTTGTCTACAGAACATGACAAGAGTTATGGACCTTACATCTAACAATGGATTCCTCTGACCTTAAATGTCGTGTTTGTTTACAGAACATGACAAGAGTTATGGACCTTACATCTAACAATGGATTCCTCTGGTACAACACTGCCACCACCAGGATGTAAAACTCTTTTCTTAACACCACCATCACCAGTAATGTCCTCCATTTTCTTTGCTAACTTTTCAAAGGGAGATAACCCATCATCTTCGTCTCCACTATCATCTTCCTCAGGCATGTAAGTGTTACTAAGAACGTCTTCAGGTTTGAAGTAGTTACCATCTTCTTCATCTCCATCTGAACACATTATTAGAGACACAATTATTTGATTGGTTGGTTTTTCTTGAACTGGAGACCATTCTTAAAAATGTACCTCTTCCCAAAAATATATTATTAAAACTTTTTTTAAATAAAGAAAAGTCTGTTTTAAGCATGTTTTTTCTATAAAAATGTGTATTTTTTTCAATATTTGAAAGAGAGGTAAATAAACTGCCAACCTGGGCTACCTACCCACTTCTCAAATTGTTAGTCCAAGAACAGCAAACCAAAAATTTTTAAGGATGACCTAAATGAACAGCATTTGATTTATATTCATAAAGAGAACTAATTTATAAACAATGAATCATGTGTGTGGATAAAAGTGGATGAAAGGTGGAACTGGGAAGATGGATTTAAGGATACAAAGGGGGATAAGTGACCACTACTAACAAGCTGTGGCTCATCAAGGGCTGTTGTAAGTTTTATTTTATGTACATGAGGTGTGTGGCATTTCCAAACAAAAGGCACTTGTATAGGTCATGACCTTAGGTGTGTTGATTATGTATTTGATTCATACACATTTACACCTTTGGACCTTAAATCAATGTGTCGTCATTCTGTGAGAAAAGACTCATGATCATATTGTGTTAGTATTTCAGAAGAATTGGTTAAATAAAATTCAATTAATCATGAAAAAATATTGTATCTACAACACATGCATACCATAATAACGTCCTGCGGTCGCAAAGTTGACCATTAATCTTAGGTTTTTTTTATTGCTAGATAGGTAAACAGCAAAAAAAGTATGTGTGCTTAGTGGTACTGGAGCCTGATTGCATCTACAGACATAAATCAAACTACATTGTACTTATGATTGTGTCCCTGACTGCCCCCCTCCCCCCCTCCCCCCATTAATATTAGTTAATTACATGATTTAGTCCATCCTTAGCTATCAGATTTTGCATTGGGGACAGGATTGGTTTTTTTTCCACACAATTTTTTCTTAAAATTAAAGTGAAATCTGTCTAACCCATACCTACATTGGACCAATTTTTGTGTTAGGAAAAGGCAGGAGTTTGGTCTATAAAGGTTAGATTAACAAAGATTTCCTACATTTGAGACTTTATTTAAAGTTCAGTTTATAGGTTAAATTAACAAAGACTTCCTACATTTGGGACTTTATTTAAAGTTCAGTTTATACAGGTTAAATTAACAAAGATTTCCTACATTTCAGTCTTTATTTAATGTTCTGTTTATACAGGATTTCGTTTATCCAGGGTTCACTGTGTATTACAGTTGGTAGATATAAACAAGTGTAGCTATGAAATCTTACCATTATTATATTCATCAACTTCAAACTCGAGTCCGCTGTCTTTGGGATCTCTTAACTTCTCTAGGTCTTTTTCTTTCAAGCAAACTGTATGTCCATCATCACTGAACTAAAAATAAAAATCATTTTTTTCAATCATTTCTTTAATATATACATTTTGTATATAATATACATTAAAAAACGAAGAATAAGAAAATTGAAATGTGAGAAGTTTATTTATAACAACATCGACAACAGATGATGACAGACTTCAAGTGATGCAAATAGTTCAACATAACCCTTCACATCAGGTGACCTTAAAAAATTAAATCATTTTTGGAAATATGACCTACCCTGAAGAATGAAAATAACAAAAATATAAAAAAAAAAAAAGTAATAGCGCTACATGACAATGTTTATTTTGTGGTACAACATGTATCTTATACTGATTCAAAAGTGAAAACATAAAACCCACAAGTCCACCAGGAATAAAATTAATTAATCAAGGAAGCTAATTAAAACATCTAACATGTATAAAAATAACAATTAAAATCTCAATAATGAAATTCATGGAGAACGTCAAAATAATAAGAGTTAAAAAATACTGAATTAACAAATGGAAAAGAGAATTTCATTAACTATGATATATGTTGTATGTTACATACTAATTAATCAAGATTTAGAGCAAATAGTTATACCGCCACAATATACTATAAATTCGGAAATTATTGCGATCTTCGAAAATTTTCACAGATTGCGATTTTTATTATTGCGGAGCATGAAGTCCTCCAGTACAAATGGATACTTATGATTCCGAAATGCGAGATTTAATTATTGTGATTTCACATCAGTCGCATATTTGATAATAAAAAAAAATCGTCCCTATTGCCATATTATTCAATCAGAATTCTTATAAAAATATTGTGCAATAATACTTGAAGAGAATACAATACTAGAAATTGGCAGAAGTCACATTGCTTCAGATGCCGAGGATATGTTACGCAAGTATATTTAGACTACTGTATGGCAAGGACAACCAAGGTCTGCATGATTAACTGACAAAAACATTTAGTTTTATTGAATCAGTACAACCTAATCATTTTTAGCAATGTGAAAGTGTTCATAGTCAAAATTTAAATGCATACCCAATCTATTTAACAAGTGTAGACCGATCCATGTCTAGCAAGCACCCTGCAATTTTTTGTGAAATATTTTTCAGAAAATAAACTAAATCAGTACACCATGAAACTGTAATTAAGTTAAGCTGACATAAGCATGAATATGCATAAGCACCTTCCTTCATCAATGTGTATTCCAATTAGGTTAGCCTAGTTAGCATGGCAACAGAAACTAGAGGCTCCCAGGAGCCTGTAATCACTCACCTGGTTTTCAATTTGACATCTACAGTTGAAATAGAAAATGGGGGTGTTACACATGATTTTGAAAGTGGGCCACCCAAAGATCATTTCAACTCAAATTTCTGAGCAAAAGATTTTAAATAATAAGTAAGTAAATATGAAAAGCGATAGATAAATATGTAACGAAACGAGTTATCCACATGACTCGGCTCTCACAAAGCGTTTTGTTGTGAAAATTACTGTTGAAAGGTGCAACAAATTCTTGGTCACAGTTCCGCAAATTTTTGATAGGGTTAAATCCGTAGCCCTATAGTCCACCAAAAAAAAAAAAAAAAATTTCTTCGGAATCCTAATCTCAACGAGATTAATTAAATATGTGTTGGCTACTGTCATTTACTGGAAACGATTCACATTTGATATTGAAAATAGAAAAAAATGAAGCCATTGAAGGTAGCTGGGACTGGGACTGGGAGGCCAAATAACATTTATAAATACAGTATAATGTCTAACCCCTGCTAATTACAGTATGTTCATTAATGGAAATCACTTGTCAATATGACAACATTATAATAACTTAGTGGTAAGTCTTCCAGGGAAGACATGTGTCGCTTGCGAACTTATTTTCTTTAGATTACTTCATCATTGAAAGTAACATCTTGATGAAAAAGTATATTATTCTAAATTTTGTGATATAGTTAGTTTTGACTGATGAAGTTTATGAAAATTACAATTTATTCTGACATGATGAATTATTTGAAGGATGAGATATTATCATGCGAATAAAAATAATCTATAGCTAAGTTCCATCAAAAAGGATGTGGACAGGCGATGGCAGATTCGATACTGTCTTACACGATAGTTCTCCATACTGATGCTCTGTGCCAAATATCAAGAAGCTGGCCTGTGTGGCAGTCTTCGAAATTAGGTGGTAGTCCGAAGCCTGTGGCATGTAAAATTGTACAGGCGTATAAAATTAGTAGTGCCAGCAAAAAAAAAGTCGTATAGTTTCAAAAGTTGATTTCATAAGATACTGTGTGTAGATATTTAGTTTATTGTTCTCCATTTTCAGTTGCTGCCGAGTCAATGCAAAAAATGAGCAGTCAAACAGGTCCTTTTAAGAATTTCCGATATTCGAAATAGATTTAGGTGCGTCTGTTTTTTGCAATTTGGTTGGTTGATATTTTTACCATCATGCAGGTTATAAAAAAGGACGAGAAGCAGGGCTCAGGTTAGAGGGCAAAGTAGTTGCCTTGTGAAGGTTGACTTCGATTTCTCGTTGGTCAAAAGTGAAGTTCAAGTAGCCTTATAATTTTGACGAGTCACCCTATGTTGCCCACATATTTTTGCCACTTGCCATTTATGAAAATATCGACATCATGTTTATTGAATTCTATGGTATTCATTAAGTATTTTGAAAGTGACTTTTTTGAAAAGTAATCCATTTCGGTTTATAGAAATTTTATTTTCGTTAATATCAAATAAAAATGCCATCACGAGAAAGGGGGCACAATCAGACACTGTGTTACGGAAAATGTTGATCGAAGCTACTTTTAACCAAACAAACTTTAGATTTATTTTTTCTCAGTCCTGCGACATAAAGTCTGAGTTCTCATATATAATATGTTCATATTTGAGAAGGTTGGTCATTCAAAATTCGTTGAAATGCACGGAGACACTTCAGATTTTTTTTCGATCCGCTTCCAAATCCGATCGGTATTTTTTATTTAAAATTGTGATCTATTTATAGAACTGTTGCTGACAGACCTGTGTCTACGTAATAATACCTCTGCAGTGTGAAAATAGACTTTGAACTACAGTAGTTTTGTTCCATTGTTGCACTCTGATTTGAGGTCAGACAAATAATAATTACAATCTTTACTTGCTTCAGTTTATGACTGTCAGTGTCAATATATCTTCGTGCTATATTTTCATTCCCTAGCTATCTATATATAGTTGGATCGTTGAGCAAATTGGCATATACATATTTCTTCTGCTGAAGGCTACACAAATGACTTTTTGCATTTTGTGTGGTATTAATTCAAAGCATAGTGATATAAAAAAAAGGGGGGGGGGGGCTACATATTAAAAATTTTCACCAAATTATGTCACATGCAGTGATGACACCCATACATGTGAACCTTCCGGCGGCAGCATTATTCTCCCGATTTTGAGGGTCCCTTCTGTCTCGCCCGTCAACTTTCAAAATCTTAGGCCGTGAAAAAAATCAAGTACAAGAAAATCTTGCCCTACATTTTGCGATCAATATTTCTGGAAATTTCCCATTTGGAACTCCCGCGCTGACGAAAAACACCGAGAGATACGAATGATAAAGGTGAATGCCATATTTAATGATATCCGGTTATTGATCTGTTTGACACCTTTACAGGTAAACCGTGTCATGATGGTGATTAATTAAGGTGTTGATGATTATACAACAATTATCCACTGATTGGCAGTTACATTTTGTAATTGGGTATAAGGAACACAGGGGCCAGATGAGTTTTTTCATGTACCTATATACCAACAAGGGTACGAACTCGGCAGTATTCAAAATTTAGGTATGTCTTGTTTAACTGAGTAGAAAAAAATACGAGAAATTTTATACGTATATAGGTGATATAGACTGAAAGCTGAATATTTTTTCTTTCGAAAAAAAACTTATTTGAACCCCGTACGTCCAAAAATAAAAAAGTTACAGCAGACCAAATCCGTACTTTCTGCTAAAAATGGCTAGGTCGGACAAAGCGATGGCCAGCTAACGTTCACATGACTGGAATGAAACTGAAACGAGCGTCCTGATTGACCTTCAGGTCGTCAAAAATATCGACAAATCAGGACGTTCGTTTCAGTTTCATTCTTAATTTTTTTTAAATGGCGGTTCAGAATGATAGATATTCCGCATTAGATAAAAGGATAATACTAAGTGATTTGGACATAAATTCTACGGAAAGGTAGGAATTTTTTATTCAATTTACCGATTGGAAGAGACGTCGCAAGTAAATACACGAATTGCATTGCAGATAAGCCTTCCAGTCATGTGAAAGTTAGCTGGGCACCCTTTTGTCCGACCTGGCCATTTTAGCAGAAAGTACGGACTTGGTCTGCTGTAACTTTTTTATTTTTGGACGTACAGGGTTCAAATAAGTTTTTTTCTAAGGAAAAAATATTCAGCTTTCAGTCTATATCACCTTTATACGTATAAATTTCCTGGTATTTTTTTCTACTCAGTTAAACAAGACATACCTAAATTTTGATTACTGCCGAGTTCGTACCCTTGTTGGTATATACATGTAGGTATACAAGTACATGAAAAAACTCATCTGGCCCCTGTGATAAGGAAGTGTGTTTGTGGCACACGCTTAGATGATTAGAAGTGTGATAGCGGTAATTAAAAATAGTTATAAAGTGACAAAATAAACCGTTGTGCAGACACGAGTCGATCAACCTTTGATGCCGAGAAAACTTCTTATTTCAATCAAACATGCAATGAATTCATCTCGGATTGAGTTGTTATGGCTTGTTTGGGACCAAAGCCAATCAAAGTATTTGTGACTTCTCTATGTTTACTTTCTTTCACTTACTGTGATTATATCTGTGACTTTTTAAGGGTAAATTCTGTGACTACATGTGATGAATAGTGACTTTTTAATATTAGTGCTCTATGACTTTATTGTTCTGAACATTCTGCCTTCATTGTTATTGCTTTGTTATAACCTTATGATTATGAATAAACTATAAATAAAGTGTTTATCCTCCATTCATCATATGAAACACTACTTAAGACAGAAATGTAAACAATGCATATTGAAATGGGATGCAGTTGGTTCAATACTGAAACAAACAAAATGAAAACATCAATACAATAAACAATAAAAACACCCATCAAATACGTCGATAAAAAATCTCCAGCCAAAAATTTGCAAATCTCCAGTTGTAGCATACCAACTCTATCAGGCCTAAATTAAAATATTGTTTGTTTCCCCTTTGCGACCGACTCGCCGAAATCGCTGCGACTGAAAAAATTTTACAACCCGTTCCGTGATTTTTTTATTTTTTTTTATTTTCCGTTTCCGGAAATTTTTCGTGTCCGATTCCATCATTGGATTCGTACCGTGAGTCATCATTACTAATAAACCTAGAGTCCTGACTGTTCCGAGTATTCATAGAAGCATGGCTTCTGAGTTTCTACGTTATGCGCCATTGTATTACCTGTTTGTATCACATGTAAACAGAGTGGGAAACCAATTCCTAAAAGAAACCCCTTAAAATAATAAAAAAGAAATATGTTCTGTCTTGAAGTCAAATAAAAACTGTTCAGTCTTCAATCTTTTCATTGATATGGCTCAACATAAAAAAACATCAGTTTCTGACAATGGATAATTTTTCCAACAAGATCCCACAAGGGACAGCATAAATTACATTCTATGATTACCATACAATTGCACAGATAACATGACAATAAACAAAGATATTGGGTGTATAGAAATCAGTTTGTCTGTCTGCCTGCAGAATCATGCTTGATAAAAAAAAAATAATTCACCTACCCACCGACCCAGACCTTTCAGGCTAGGGTCGGAAAGGGGAAACAAACATATTTTTAAAACTGGCCTCACATGTATGGACACCACAAGTTTTTGTTATAAGAGTCTTATAACAATATTGGTTGTGATGATGATGATGATGATGAGAAGGTGGACAGTGATGATATGGAATATAGTATACTGAGGATGCTATTGACAGTATGATTTTAGAATTTTCAGGAGATTAATATAAACATGATTCCAAAATAAATTGTCTTTTTGTTTTCTTTACTTGCATTCTGGTCTTCCCTAATGCATAATTGACATGTCCACATAATATAATTTGATATTTGGTACATCATATCATGTTTTGAGTTTTGGTGGTTTGAATTAATAGTCATTAATGTAGTTTTCAAATTCGGGCCTGTATAATTGATGGTGGGTCTGTATATATTTGAACTTACAGGCCCGGTGGGCTTGTAAAGTAAACTGTAAGGTAAAAAGTTAAGCGTGAAGACTGGTGTGTTTCCTGAGAAAAATGTGTCAAATTATTTTATGACAAATTTTTCGATATATCAAAAATCAAACAGGAAGTGGACATGCGGCAGATTCGAAACTGTCTTGCACGATACAGTTCTCCATACTGATGCTCTGTCCCAAATATCAAGAAGCTGGCCTGTGACGAAGGCTGTGTGGTTCCTGAGAAAAATGTGACAGAAATTATTTTATGACAAATTTTTCTATATCAAAAATATTCTAAGTTCCGTCAAACAGGAAGTGGACATGCGGCAGATTTGAAACTGTCTTACACGATACAGTTCTCCATACTGATGCTCTGTGCCAAATCTCAAGATGCTGGCCTGTGCCAGGGGATGTCATAGGGAAAGGGGACGGAATCGGCAAATAACATGCTAGAAAATGGCCGATTTTACCATTCGATGTATCTCGGGATTTTATAATAAGTAAAGGAATTCTCGTCCAGTTCGCGTATATTGAGAAACTTTTAATTGGATAGTTTTTAAGACGTATTTGACGTGAGTATGTTAATTTAGAATCAACCGAACTAAATCGGACCATACCGAAGTATAATTATAATATTCAGAAAAGACCGTAGGATGTTCGGCAATATAATTATAGAAAAGTGGGCGTTGATTATATAAATAAATTCAAAAGTTCTTCAAGGTAGGTATATTTAATTTAAATAATTGCAACTATAATATTCATAATAATTGCAACTATAATATTCATAATAATTGCAACTACAACATTCTTATCAATATGAATCTAAAAAAAGTTATTGTTTAATATTGATAACAATTTCAAAATATAACAATTAAATGCAAAAAGTTGAATTAACACTAATTATTGGGGAAAATGCTTTCTAAGGAATTTGATTAAAGGGAGATAATCATAGTACTGTATAGTATTATTAAATTACTACTGAAAAAAAAATGAACCAATATAGTGATTAACACAGTTTGTCTATAAGCTTATATATTTGGATTAAGTGTTAACTACATGTATGTTAGATATCTACGCACCATTAGTTGTTTACAAAATACACTGATATATATAAATTATAATTATTGTTTGTAAACAAACATCTGCTTTGCATAATCATAAATCCTCGGATTTACCTTTTTCTAAGAAGACACATGTTTTTTAATTAATATATTTTATAAAAATATATAACCTATATTTTCTGTTTTTATATAACTAGTTCTTCAGTACTGTGAAAAATGACAGCAGGGTCATTTTTTGTTAAATTTATTAATAAATATGTATGATATTAAAATCTTTGTGTGTTTTTTATGATGTCTATACACATGTGCAATTCACAAAACAATCTCAAGGTTTTCTAACACCTACAGCAAAACTTGAAGTCTCTGAACAGGTAATTATCATCATTTTTTTTATTGAAAGATGTGACATTTTTTTCAGGTAAGTTATGAATGATTTACTATATTTATGGCTTCTTGTTACAATATTTTTTTTTAATTATAATTCTAAAGTTTATTGGTGTAGAAAATCATCAGTATCTATGATTGGATTGCAGAATTAAAGTTATAGTCACAAAATGGTGTCAAAAAAGGGAATTATGTTCGTATCACATGGTGTCCTTTTTAAGGGTTAAACGGTTATCCTACCAGAAAGAGAAATGTATTTTCTATTCGCGTTATTATTGTTTTGTCTCATCACAGATTATGTTTTCGAAACGAAGTAATAAACATAATGCAGGTTATTGACACGAATTCTTAAATTTTTATGCTTTAAGGTCAGGATAAAACTTGGTGTCCAGTTCGCTACGAACGTGAAACGATGCGGTCTGTACACACTGAATTCGTTCCGATAAAAACGCATTATTCTGGAAATCCCCCTTCTACGTGTTTATTTAAAAATAGCGTAATTTGCATAATAGGTGTCGCTTTTGTGTGTGATAAGATGGCAACGACCATCGTGTCTCTGGCCTGCAGACGTCGTTACGAACGTCACGTACAGGAAAGTAACAGCTTTACTGGTTGTTTCTCTTAAATTCTAATGAACATGGGTGTCTTTTCGGAGAATTATTAAGTAGATATGACAATTTAATGAACGATTACAGAGAAAAAACGAAATTTCAGTACACTAATTGTGAGAAACTGGCTACATCGAGTTGCGTTGATCTTTTAGTGTTTACCGTGTCTCATGATACGAACAAAATAAAAATATTGTTCCGCGGTCTGTAAATTTATTAAGTAGGATTATATCTGTTTGTAATGTGCAATGTTTTAGATTTAAAGTTAAAAGATTTAACATGGTGCTGAAACATTTTTATTTGACATTTTCATTTTCTTCCAAGTCTTCTAATATTAATATGATATCATTCAAATGTTTTTAATTTTATGTAAGTAACGGTGTCCCATAATATTGTTGGAAAAATATCAACAAAAAGACATAATATAAGGGCAAGTATTTATGATTCATAAGGTCTGTTGTTAAGCAATTGCAGTGTGTATCCTAAAGGAATCAACTCAACTGGATCGCAAGGAAAAATAATCTCCATGGACACAATGTTACGTATATAATCTGCATGAATACTGGTGCTTTTAATGTAGGGTGATATAAAATGAATGACACCTTTATCTTCAAAACATTTTTTTTGGATGTGGTGATACTTGGGCCTTTTAAAAACACAAAACATTTCACATTATTCAGTTGTTTATTATTTAAGTCTCAAGTCACACATACAATTCCATGATTGAAGAACTGGTTATATATATACTGTCTTCACCTCATTCCGTGTTATACCTCATTCCGAGGTATTTTCTTTTTGTGCTTTGCGTACCTCCGTGTATGCAGTCGCCGGTCAGAGGATGCAGGTCACGTTTCACTGACGACACGCTTTGTTTACATCACCTACTTTTTGGAAACGCTTGCATTTCATGTATGCTTTTGCAGTTTTATTATATATATAATAATAAATCTCAACTTCTCCTTCATCCTTATATGCCATCTCATTTGATAAATCTTAAAACTCAACTTAGATATCGTTTATTAAACATGTGAAAACTGTTTTATGTTCGTCTGTTATCCAGCTTCCTAGTTACCAATGACAATAAAGTAGCACTTACGGTTGTGCGCAGGAAAAAAACTATGGAAAACCATATTAACAATTATGAGAATTTTGTTGTTTTTCGATAATACGACCGGAGTTAAAGCTATATATGGCATGAGTGAACAACGTTAGAAAAAAAGATCAAGTGTTGTTTTTTGGAATTATACCATCATTAGTCCGAGATTCCTCTGCCGTTCGACGACCATTTAGAACTTGCTGTTGTCGTTGAACATCAGAGCGCTTGCCATAAACAAAACAGCGGATTTTCCTCTCCCACTCGAGAGAGGCATATTTCCACGTTTTGTAGCCATCAGATTTTATTTTCTATCCAAAACCCTAATATATATCGCTTCACCAATCATTTTTCTATTCATTCATAACCATCTTACCCTCAGAAATTGGTGTTACACTCCATTACAGCACAATTTCCCCCAGACCATATGATTTCGTCATTTTGAACACTGACATTTTGAAATATTTGTCACGTGACTTCGAGAGAACTACTATTACCGCAATGTATCATGGGAGATGATTTGCATATATGATCTGACCTTGTCCAAAATAGGGGGAAACGTAAGACATGCTCTTTCCGAAGCCCGCGGATAACACTGCCAAATGAATCTTTTCTATCCAACATATTTTGTATTATTTCCTTCTGCTCTGATTTGAGCTGTAGATGGAACTGTTTGTCCTGCAGAATACGCTTTATATCGTCTTGTATGTTTGTTTACGTATGCAAATTTGGCGCACTGCATTTAGTATCTCCCATCATGCAATGCATTGCTGTCATCTTTCAGTTAGTATCGCGAGATCACGATCAAAAAATGGCAGTGAAATGACCAAATCATCGGGTGTAAGGAAAAAACGTGCTGTAATCGAGTGTAACACCACTCTCTGAGGGTAAGATGGTTATGAATGAATAGAAAAATGATTGGTGAAGCGATATACACTGAACCGCAAAAGAAACGTCGCATTTTAAAAACATATTTTTAATACCGAAATAACCATTAAAAATGTTATTTTTGAAAATATATATGTTGATTAACACACAAGGTAAACATCAGCCACATTTAAGGGAAATTACCGCTTGGGTGATTTTTATCTGATGTTGTAGAACACTCGAATCTCCCGCCCTTCGTGGGACACACTTTGCGGTAATACTTTTGTATGGTTAAATGCTCATGATTTTCCTGCTTCATTATGGGTATAAAAGGCTTGAAAATTTCAATGATTGTCAGTATCAGTTTTGACACCGAAGCTATGCCACGTTTGAATCCACAACAGAGAGAACAAGCCATATGTAGACTGCATGCTGGGCAACCTGCTAGAGTGATTGCCAATGACTTCAACTGTAATGTGCGGACAGTTGAACGTCTGCGGGTACGCTACAACGCCACAAACAGCACGAATGACCGACCACGCTGCGGTAGATTACAGGTTACCACTCCTCGCCAGAACAGGTTAATGGTCCTTCAACATTTGCGGAATCGGTTCACCAGAGCTACTGAAACTGCACGACAGACTGTTGGAACACATCAGCGACCAATAAGTGCTGATACGGTTCGCCGTCGATTAATTGCCAGAAATCTCAGATGTTACCGTCCTGCCAGGGGACCTGTCCTTATGCCCAGTCACCGACAAGAGCGTCTTCAATGGGCACTGCAGCGACAAAATAGGCGTAACCAGCAGTGGCATAACGTCATCCTCTCTGACGAAAGCCGTTACTGCATCTCAACCGCAGATGGAAAAACAAGATTGTGGAGAAGGCGAGGAAAACGATATGATGACAACTGCATGATGGAAAGGAATGTTTGGGACGGTCCAAACATCATGGTATGGGGTGGCATCGGACTCAATGTGAAAGTTGGTCCAGTTATCTTTAAGAATCTTGGCGCGGGGAGAGGCAATGGAGTAACAGCTGCCCGTTACATCGATCAAGTTCTGAGACCGCATGTTATGCCGCTCTTCGCACGTCATCAAACCAAGACGTTCCAGCAGGATAATATGCGTGCGCATACAGCCTGGGCAACAAGAGACTTCTTGCAGGAGAATAACGTAAATGTTATGAACTGGCCAGCTCTAAGTCCTGATTTGAACCCTATTGAACATCTGTGGGACGAAATTCAAAGACGGTTGAATGCAGAGCAGCCAAGCCCTACAACTGCAGCTGAACTTTCGGTAGCGTTTCAGAGAGTTTGGGCACGCATTCCTATCGCAATCATCAATCGCCTGGTCAATTCGATGTATCGAAGATGTGCTGCTGTGATTAACGCTGGTGGTGGACATATTCGTTATTAACGGAAATGGAATTAAAGCATCAAAATGTTGTAGTTTTGCTTTATTGAGACAATCGATATAACTTCATAACCTAGAGACAATAAATTCACCATTCAAACAATGTAAAGCGAATTTATTTTATGTTTGTTGTATTTCAAAATAAATGTCTGTGGTTGTGTAATTTGTTGCGGCGTTTCTTTTGCGGTTCAGTATACATTAGGGTTTTGGATAGAAAATAAAATCTGATAGCCACAAAATGTGGAAATGTGCTACAAATGAGATCAGTGTGGGAAACGAACGCTCGCCAACTCGCCAAGGCGAGTGGAAATGTCGGGTGGCGAGTACAATCCACTTTATACTCGCCGAACGGCAGAGGAATCTTGGACTATACCATCATATGTTTCTTCCAACTCTTAAAATATGTGAAATTTAAAATGAAAATTGCCAAAAAGTGCATAAAATTTAATCCCAAACAATTAAATAAAAATCAATTTTATGCAGTCATATCTTTCTTCCATCTAAGTGTGCTATACAGAATTTTTAAAATAATAAAAAATTCTTTTATTTGGTTCAAATATATCTGATATAAATAACCCACCAATGCAGTCAAGCATATTAGCCCCAATGGCTCTCCATAACAGGGAATTCCCAGTACATCGAAACGAGGTTAAGGTAAAAAAAGGCGGTACAGGTCGACTCGGCCATACTACCAACTCGGCCATAGTCAATTCGGCCAAAGTCGATTCGGCCACACTACCAATTCGGTTATAATCAAAATTTTGAAGGGCCATTTTCATGGCATACTTGTTTCATTTTAAGACCATTATTCTCTATTCTGTAAAACCCCATCCAGCCTTTCATATCAAACTGACATATATACAGACTTTTTCCCTTTCTGGATAATGGAAATAGATAGTTATTTCCCTATGCATATTCACAACAAATTCAAATTTATCAACAAACTAACACAAACATACTATTAAGCTATATCAACGAAAATCTCTATGAAACATTTTATAGAATACAATAAATAATTATCCTGTTTACTCTATATTGCTCCTATTAGATCCACCACTTCATCAGATGCTTTAAATATAGGTGGCAAAACCTTTTTCTACAACCAGTTAAACTACTAACAATTCTTAAGAATACTACAAAACAATGACGCTATTAGGTATATCTCATTATAAAAAGTATGGCCGAATTGACTATGGCCGAATTGGTCAATGGACGAATCGGTAAATGGCCAGGTTGGTATATGGACGAGTCGTCTCGAAAGCAAAACATCGATACAACATGACCGCTTCCAACAATTACAAATGTACCCAACACACTCAAAATTCATATGATATGTGTTACTTACATACAATATTTCTTCCAATACTCTTTTAGTTATTTTATTTATTTATCTTATTTTGTTTAAAAAAAAAAAACGAAATAAGAGTAAAACCTGGCCACTTACAACAAAGAAAAAACATTATCGGTAGACCTATCATTTCCTGTAAATAACAGTAGGGAAGCCATGCACAGATGGTAAACGGGAAAAAAGTAACAGGATAAAAAGTCACAATTTTGGTAGGAAAAAAAGTCACAGGAAAAAAAGTCACAAGAAAAAAAGTCACAGGTAAAAAAGTCACAAGAAAAAAAGTCACAGGAAAAAAAGTCACAATAAGGTTATATTTTGTGGAATATTATTATAGGGTATTTAATTTTCAAGGTTTTTTCTCATGAATATTTGTTTGATCAAGTGTTAATTGTGACTTTTTTGTGACATTAATTAAATTAAAACAAACAAATTTGAAATTTACTATAGATCATGTCTGGGTATTGTCACCCCTGTTCAGGTAGTGTATGGTTTCCTCCTTTTACTCATGACAGGAACATGGTGTGTGTGATAATTGTTGAAAACACATTTAAGAAATTTAAGACTTCCTTGTTTTTAAAAAATGATTACTAAAAATTTCTTTGACTGTATTTTTTATTTAAATATGAAATGCAAAGTTTAAAATTAAATTTGAATATTTCATAATTTTTT
>MJUT01041092.1:399501-431593 GCA_002080005.1 Gigantidas platifrons | reverse complement strand
TTTTTATTAGTTCATAGCATAATATGTTTGTATGAATACTGATTCATTCAAACGATATGTATCGTATATTTTACAAGGTGTGTTTCCGTAAGACCATCGGAATGAGGTAAACCCAGTATAATTATTAAGGTAAAAATACCTTACAAAAGAACAAAAAACCATTCAGAAAAATTTGTCAAACTAAAAATAATCCTGATTCTGATCCGAACTTAACAGCAGCTCGCTGGTAAAATTTGTCCCATAATTTGATTATATTTTACTTCACATCCAAAATTTCACAAGAAGACGTACATTTTGTATGTTGAAAAATTGAATGTAAAATAATACAAACCTCCTTGTGAAATTATATAACGATATTTCAAACTATTACATCCATAAATAAATGTCTGGCAAACTCATTTACCTAACACGATACAGAAATCTAGCAACATTTTTTGGCTGTAATGGTCGAGTATATAGCCAAGGGAGATAATCGTTTCCGAGCCTGCCTGTGCTGTGTGGTTCCTGATAAAAATGTGACAGAAATTATTTTGTGACGCCGACGCAAGACGACGGATAGTGATCCCTATATGTCGCCTCTGCGTTACGCAGGCGACACAATAATCAACTATTAACAGAATCAATCTGTGGCAGTCCTTACATCCATGCTTTCTCTCTTTTCTTAGAATTCCCGCAAAATTTTAGAGTACATCTTAATACCGAAAAAATGGGTACAGGTCGACTCGGCCATAGTTAATTCGTCCATAGTCGACTCGGCCATACTACCAACTCGGCCATAGAAATAAAGTCGATTAGGCAATGGAATATTTAATACGGTTTTTAACAAGTTCTAAGCTAAAATATAATCATGAAATTTCGGAATATTATTTTTTTCGATTTTATGATCATGAAATTTTGGAATAGGAACGACTTATTCATAGTAACGTAGACAAAAACATATTTATGTGTTGAAATCATAATCAAAATTTTGAAGGGCCATTTTCATGGCATACTCGTTTCATTTTAAGACCATTTTTCTCTATTCTGTAAAACCCCATACAACCCTTCATATCAAACTGACATATAAACAGACTTTTTCCCCTTCCTGGATAATGGAAATAGATACAGTTATTTCCCTTTGCATATTCACAACAAATTCAAATTTATCAACAAAATAACACAAACATATTAAGCTAAATCAACGAAAATCTNAAAACGGCAGCTGGACCTAGAAACAAAAGTTAGTAGAACGAGAAAGTTGTAACACTAAATGTTGTAAAATATGGATATATGGCTCTAAGATGTACTTCCAGACAAAGATCCATACCATAATCGCGGGAGGGACCAAATGAGGAAAAGGGGGGGGGGTCCGGAATACGAGTGCCTGTGCTTCATCACAGTCGTAGCAGGAACGAGAACCCTGCATGATAGAGATTGTTCATCGTCCATGTGACATTATCATACAGCAAGATGCTTTAAATATAGGTGGCAAAACCTTTTTCTACAACCATGTAAACTACGAACAATTCTTAAGAATACTACAAAACAATGACGCTATTTGGTATATCTCATTATAAAAAGTATGGCCGAATTGACTATGGCCGAATTGGTCTATGGACGAATCGGTATATGGCCGAGTTGGTTTATGAACGAGTCATCTCGAAACCCGAAAAAATATGTATTACTTTTTTATACTCTTTTCTGTGTAAGCTTCACCAAGGATTTACATAAATACTATATAAATCCTTGGCTTCACGGGAGTATCTTGGAATACAAATATATGTACATAATTACTTGTGAACTTGAAAATTACAATAAACACATGACTTTCTTGAAATGTAAATGATAATGATGATATAACTGAACTTATTAAGTTGGTCTTCAGATAAAGTTTCTATAGGAGTTTGACTTAATACCGACATTATAATAAGTCAGAAATTACATATATAAGAACCTATGTAATCTCCCACGATTTATACTGATTTTAGTTTTGCTCTCGTTTTTAAGTAATACATTAAAACAACCTCAATAGGACAAATTTACTCTCCAACTTCGAAATTGAGATTAGTGTGGTGTTTGGTCAGATCTCAGATAAAACCAGCTCGGCTCTGTGTGGTGAAATAACAGGAAGAAAGAAGACCAAAGGCAAAGGATGTCGAGTTCCCCAGGTTGAAAACTGTTAATCTAATTAATTAAGGGAATATCTAACTTGCTTGTATATTGTTTCGTCTATTCTTTGACATTGTTTTAATGTACTGTACTGTGTACACTTGCATAATGTCTTTTGGAAAAATGTCTGCATACTGGTAGGGATGTTAAAAGGTATCGTCAGCTGGGCACTCGCCTATCTGTCACCATGTTAACCTTTGATGTTACAAACAGTCCATAATTTATTAGAAAAGCAAAAAACTAGAATTATTAAATCCAATAATATCAATCTTACAAACAATATTAAAAAATTCACATTTCTCTGCATAATATTTCTTTACGAACGATTTATTTCTTGTTGTTTGTTTGCTTCCTACTGAAAAATCGACGCCATCTTGAGAGAAACGCATCACATGGCTGCTGCAAATTTAGCTCGGATCACGTTATTTTCATTAAAATATTTGAAAACAATGCTCTTTTGTAATCATTTGAGGTCCTTAAAAATAAAGGGGATGATATATTTTTCCGTGTAATTTATTGATAATTTAATTGCTTTCATCGTAATTTAAAATCACTAATGTTTAGTAACGAATAATTTACTTCAGATTGAATGGGACCTCCCAGGACCATATTTTTAAAAGAATTTAACCATCTCAGTATAATTAAAAAACAACAAAATGTTAATAGTCCTAAGCGAATCTTTGCGATAACTAATTCCGTATTGATAGCCAGACGGCGAGTTGATATTTCCGCAACATTCTCATTTCCTCACCGATATATTTTTTTAATTTAAATTATGACTTTGACTTTCCGGTTTTTTAAATCGCGCAATTGACTCGGACATAAAAGTTTTAAATCACGTACTTTTAACGCTTGCAAGTGACCTCGATTAGCAAAAACAAACAAAACCTTCGCTAAAAATAAACCGGTTAAATCAACTGATTACAAAACTCGTCTTCCTAATGCAACTTTGGCAGAAGCATAAGCCAAAATACTTATGAAATCATAGTTAAGTGTATGTTTTCTAGTGACATTCTTAATTTTTGAAAGACCACCTGAAAAATAACTACTCCCCGACCAGTAGACACCGTCATGATCTCAGGCTGAGATTTTAATCACGAAGCTGTATCTGTATAGGGTACACTGCTATATCCCAGAAATGGTAATTTTGTAGCGGGTGAGAGAGTGCAGATCGAATTAGTCTTGCGATTCGAGGGCTGATCTAAATGCCTCGACATTGTCACATTTAACATAACTCATAAGATAAGATCAGAAAAGATTTTTATTTCCTAATCATAGGGCCCAAAAGTGGCATATTAATCAACAACATGAAGATCATTCATACATCAACATTTACAATCATTCACACTAATTGTAATCGAGAGAGTCAAAAGAGTCGCTCAGATGGTTCCAATCTAATGTTGTTGTAACGAAAAATGAGTTTTTGTACTGGTCAGTCTTACAAGATGGCACGGTGAAGCCTCTACAGTTGTTACAGACTGATCTGCTGATAAAGCTCGAATGTTTCTTCCATTGTTTTTAATGCTTGTCAGGTATTTCTGAGGTGGTATGGCTGGTACCAACCCCTCGATGACTAGAAGTATGCTAGTCTGATGTTGCGGCGCCTGTCAAGTGGTGGTAGGTTGAGGTCACTGAGCACTGATGTTATGCATCCTGGTTCTCTTGAGCGGTAATCGCCGGTGATAAATCTAGTAACTCTGTGTTCTACTCGCTCAATGGTGTTTATATGAGTTCACTGGTAAGGATCCCACACAACTGTACCGTTCTTCAAGGCTGGTCTGATTAACGAGACGTAAGCACTGCGTCTGCTAGATGGTGGGCAGCTATGCAGGTTTCTATGAAGGAAACCTAGGGTCGAGTTAGCCTTTTTGGTAATATTGTTTTATATACATGTGCGAGTTCCATTTTAGATCTTCAGCGATGGTAATGCCGAGATAGGCGTTTCATGGTACTTGCTGGAGGATAGTGTTGTCAAGACTATAGTAGTGCTTACTTTTTCCACGTACATTTGTAGTTTGAAATTGAAGTATTAAAAATTAATTATTTGATGCATACCTTGAACTTGCTTACCAATATAATAAGATACACTGTATTTAATCCAGTGAATTTGGTGTTTTTGTCAGTGCAATATATTAGACTGACTACATACTGCCATATTTTTGTAAAACAATTAATGACTGATTTCTGTTTATTTCAATCACATTTATTATCACTGAGTGGCAACAATACAGTTTTGTTGATGCTATTTGTAATAATGACAGGTTTTTTCTGCCCAGATAATCTCATTTTTCTGTCTGGTTTAATTTAATTAAATCTGTTCAATTTATGTTATAATTTTTTATTATTGCTGTTAAATTAATTCTTTTTCTATCTTCTCTGTGAAAATCATTTCATTACCCCAAGAAGTAAGGGGTATATTTGTTATTAAAGCAGCAGTGGAAATGCAAAATTTTGTGATTAATGGAGAGCACTTGTATGTATTTTCCCGATAAAATCAGCCATTTTCTAGAAAATGGTGGAATCTGAATGATCAATCATCATATTTTCAAAGTATTTCAAAATACAATTTGCTTGGCCTACATTCCAGAAAAGGTCATGAACTGTGATGTGATGATCAACAAACCGGAAAGGTAAAAATGCTTTGGAAATACCATCGCTTAAAACATATTTAACAAGCATAATGATCAGGAAAAAAAGACATTAGTAAAAACTACAAAAAGGATCTTTTTTACTTGCATGGAATTTATTCAATTCAATCTTATCTGTTTTAATCTCATCTTGTAATTTTGAAGTTTAAAAGAATTCCCTCTGTGTTTATGAATATACAGAATGAGGTCATCGGTCACGTGCTGTGCGAGTATTGTAAATCAAAGCAAATGACCGACTTTATTGCATGGCCAAGCAAATATCATGACTCGATACATTATAGAATAAAATGGACCACTAACCAGTAAAGTTAGTGGTCCTTTTTATAACTTATTTCTCATCATATTGATAATATTTCCGATTCCTGTGGTCAGACTACATTACAGGTACTTTGAGTCAAAGTATTGACTTTTCATTATCAATATAATAAAAAAAAAAAAAAAAATCCATAGTCATGATCAGTTGTAAACACTTAGCTAAACTTGTCAGCATGTACCCGGTAATGCAAAAGCCTTCAAATGCAATAAAATGTTATTTTTTTCTTTTAATTATTACAATGCAATTGCATGTTGCTATATTTTTACTTTACATTAAAGTATATATTTTAATGTTTAAAAAAGCATTATGGTGTTTAGCACCAGTCACCATTTTCAACAATATTTCAATTATATCATGATTTTATCAATATTTTTTTTGCTTCAGGTATCAGTAGAGAGAGTTTAGAAAAGTTTAAGGAGACTTTTCTGTCTGATCCGAAGAACCGACTTGCACAGAACGTATGTTCTAAACAAGACTTGTGGGATGTATGTAAGAACCCGTCCATTATTCAGCAGCGACCTCATGTATACAACTGTAAGGTTGGTATAATACATGTGTATTTATTGATTGATTGATTGATTGATTATTGTTTAATGTCAAGGGAACTGTATTTCATTTTCTCTACTTAGACACATTTATGGTCTCCATGCCAACCTAGTCTTTACTCTTACTCCTAAATTCTGTGTAATTGTAAAAACTCAATTTGTAAAAAAAATACAAATAAAGAGATGGTTTTCATTGATGAGACAAGCTATCATGAGCATTATTTGTCGTCTAACAAATAAAAATTAATACAACTAGTCTGATTGACACTCGGCATGAAAGTTATTGTCAAGTCCTGCATTGCTTTAGGATTATTTTTTAAACTGACAGAAATCTGCCATAACAGGTGTAATTATTTGTTGTTAAGCAACCATTTTAATTCTAGGGTTTTATTCTTTTCTATCCAACGAACAACATAAAGACATCTCACTACTCCATTTTCAAGTACAGAAAAAAATTGCTAGTACATGTATATTAATATCATCAATGCTGTCAAAGTTTATTGCATGAAAGTATACTAAATATTGCATTATGTTTTAACTCGAATATTTATTTAATGTGGGGCCATCATGGTCGTGATCCTATGGCAGTTGGATTTACAACTACATGTGCAATCAGTGCCTATCACCACTAAAGTTGTGAGTTCGAATCCTGTTCATGGGGAGGTGTACTCGATACAACATTATGTAATAAAGTTTGGCAGTGATTTGCGACAGGTCAGTGGTTTTCTCCAGGCACCCCAGTTTCCTCCACCAATAAAACTGACAACCACAATATAACTGAAATATTGTTGAAAGTTGTGCTAAATCCCATAAAACCTTTATTTAACAATGATAAAAAAAATGATCTGTATTTTATTATACAATTTAATTAATGACTGTTAATGAGGTGGATACAAGGGGCCTCGATAAATATAATATTCTTGGGTTAATAAATCCTGATATCCATCGAATTGAAAGTCATTAATTGTTTTATTATATGACACATTTTATATGTTTCTTTCACCCTTAAAATAAGCTTTGATCACAATATTTTCTTTTGTTTACCTTGTTGGAATGTTATATTCACCTCGCGTGACGTCACACGAGGTGATTATAACATTTCAACAAGGTAAACAAACCACAAGGTGATTATAATGTTTTATCAAAGATCGTTACTAGAGACGTCAGCCTGAACCAGAAAAAGACATTATCTGAAGTCATATAATAATTATCTTTAATTTATACACAAACAAACAATATTATTTGCCAATCAATGATAACATGAGCAGAATAATCACATCAATTAGAGTAAACAAACAAATAAATAAAAGATTAAACAGAAGAATGAAAAGTGATTGTAAATGATTATGTTGTCTATTGAAAAAAAAATCATATAAATGAGAACATTACAGTATTATACATTTATCTGGTCTCTGATTGGTATTCTATTGGACATCTCTGATGGTATACCACACATACATGTTATTGTGTAAACTTAAAGTTTAGAGATATTTACCCTTTGATGTCACTGAGGCATACTGAAAAGTATGTCATTGTGACATAAAACACAGTATGTCAATGTGATATAAAACACATTATATCAATGTGACAGAAAACACATTATGTCAGTGTGACAGAAAACACATTATGTCATTGTGATATAAAACACATGTCAATGTGACATAAAACACATTATATCAATGTGACAGAAAACACATGTCAATGTGATATAAAACACATTATGTCAATGTGACAGAAAACACATGTCAATGTGATATAAAACACATTATGTCAATGTGACAGAAAACACATTATGTCATTGTGACAGGAAACACATTATGTCATTGCGACATAAAACACGTCATGACATTACTAATAAAAACAATAATGTCACTATTGACGGTATTGACATACATTATTACAAGTGGCACCCACTCCTTCTATCAGACTCACTGCTATGTTAACAATGATGTCTGTCTCTGCCTTCATAACTGCCGTTATTCCACATGTACAGTCTGACACTGGATAAATCTTTTATTTTAAATCATGCTGTTTAATGAATTTTCTAACTATTTTTGTCAATATCATGTTTTTCATAAAAACATTGAATCCTGTAATCCATTAAGAGGGTAACACTCTTAAAGTCCTGTAAGTTGGAGGCTATTCTGATTATTTCTATTTTGGTAGATCTCCAGCGAAGGAAAACCAATGACCAATCAGAAGTCTTCAGGAAGATGTTGGATATTTGCCTGTTTAAATGTCATTCGTGCTAAATGTATGAATCATTTCAAAGTAGATACCTTAGAATTCAGCCAGAATTATCTCTTCTTTTGGGACAAGGTAATTATACTGTTTGTTCACATAAACATAAGAGAAAACTGTAGACGTGGTCAAGAATGGACAACCCAGAGACACAGGCAACATTAGAGAAAACTGAAGGCGTGGTCAAGAATGGACAACCCAGAGACACAGGCAACATTAGAGAAAACTGAAGGCGTGGTCAAGAATGGACAATCCAGAGCCACAGGCAACATAAGAGAAAACTGAAGGCGTGGTCAAGAATGGACAACCCAGAGACACAGACAGACAACATTAGGCACAGGACATAAAATTAAGACAAACAAAACAAAAAAGAACAGCACAGAAAACTAAAACGATTAGCAACATGGACAACATGAAAAAACTGGGTGGTGAACCCAAGAGCTCACGAATGGTCAACAGTTCCTGTGGCTAAAAAGACACTGCTTATGTTACTCAAGATAAAATGTTTTTAAAAAAAAAATGAATTTTGCATAAACAGGATAAAAGTTGTATTTATCTGGGCATAGAATTTACAATTTGGACTCGATTTTAAATTGGTTGATTAAGAGTCGGAATAATGTTTTCTACTATGGAAAGTACAAGTCATATTATGTCTGGTAAGATTACAGCAGTGAGTGAATAAAGACAAAACACACAAGAACAACAACACAACAAACATGGAAATAAAACACTGTAGAAGTAATAAGACAACATAGTGTGCCTAAGTCCAAATAGAGTGAGTGAGTGAGTGAGTGATTGTTGTTTAACACCAATGTGAGTGATTGTTACAACAACTCTGCAATTTTTCAACTATACTGACGAGAACTAGTTAATTTTCAATGAGGTGATGATGAGGTCTGCTTTAACTAGACCTACACGCTTAGTTGGATTTTCATAGTGCTAGCTCACTGAAACAACAGTTCAGTTCCTGGATAGACATATCGTCCCACTCTGATACATTTTCCTGATTCCGAACCAATCAGTCTTTGCTCTTTCTCCTTAATGCTGCGTGCTTAGTGGAGAAGCAACAAATACACATTTTATAATCTTTGGTTTGACTCGAAGCTGGACCAATTGTAAATAAAATTACAATCATTAAGTGCATATAATATTTATTGATAAAATGGTTTAGTGTTCTGCTTCTAATGATTTGATTTGATTTATTGTGTTTAATGCCACTTTCAGCAATATTTCAGCTATATCATGACCACCAGTTTTAGTGGTGGAGGAAGCCGGACTATCCAGAGAGAACCACCGACCATGGGCAAGCAACTGGTAAACTTTATCACTTGCGGCTGCGAATCAAGTGCACCTTTTATGTAATTTACAAAGCAGGGCGCAAACCCACGCCATATTGGTGATGAGTTGTTAGGTAATCCAACTACCTAACTCATTGAGCGACCCGGGCCTCCTTCTAATGAAATGTGAAACCAAGTCGCAATGTCTGTAAAGCATAGATATGTGCTGTAGTCTGTAGAGAAATATTACAATTTAAATACATGTATTACTGAAAAATGTCCAAAAAAATAAGATGTATGCAAACAATCCTTTAAACAGCGAGTACAAGCAGGTAATAGAAAACAAGATGTACTCTTCACTTTTAAAAATGAGGTGTAAATACTACTTCAACTTCAAAATTATCTGGACCTCTATGAAATAATTGGGGTTTTTTATCTAATATATTATTAGCTGGAAAGAGCAAACTATAACTTAGACTGCTATATAGAATGTGCTCGGAGGGATGAAACTGCCGAGGGGAGATTGGTCCACCATCTTCTACATAACCCTGCTGAGGATGGAGGACAGTGGGATATGTTGACCAACATTGTAGAGAAATATGGAATTGTGCCAAAAACATGTTGTCCCGATGTACAGAGTGCCGAGTCTTCAATGAGATTTAACAGAGTTTTGAATAATAAGGTATAAGAACTGTAGTCATGGATACCCATTTTTATTTTTTTTTATTTTTTTTGCCATTTGGTATGTTTGAATGAACCACAAAATTCTATGGAAATGGATAAATCCAATCAGCATATTTGTATATGCAAAATTGTTGCATTGATTAAAAATATGCTTAGTACATCTATTTAAATACTGGAATATGGAGTTTTTGTTTTCATTTTATAGGACAACTGTCTCTTTATAAGACAAGAGATACTTAGTGTAATGAGTTCCATTGCATTGGTATGCATACATTGTTATGATACACTTTTGGTGTGAAGGATGTAAGATAGTTTCTATGGAAACCTGTAGTTTATAACACAACAAAAGTTCATATCAGTTTAATATTCCAAAGAATAGCTGTTAAAGGGTTAGAATCCACTTTTTATTCCCCTGAAAATAGCCATCAAGGGCATTAATCAGAAATGAACATTTTCATCTGATCAGCTGATTTCCTCTATTTTGAACAAAATATTAGGAAATGAAATATGTCAAACTTTGTCCAAGCAGCTAGAAACTGAAGATAAAGGATCAGAATATAGGGATTTTCTCTTTTTTCATCAGTGAGCACTTTCATCTTTGACTAACATATTTAAGTTTTACCCATGCTTGTACATCCTTCCGTATGTCCCACATTCGGTTTCTGGTCAAAAATTTTAACTGAAGTTCCCTTTAAGCAAATCATTAATTTGTCATTTATCCACAAGATCAGGTACCATAAAAGGAAGACCATGTTCGAATTAAGACTTTATCACTTTTTTACATTCTAGCGTTATGCCCCTGTTAACTTGATCTAGAGGTGGGGAGCATATGTGTCCTATGTCCACATTCATTCACTTTTTTTTATAATTTCAGATGCGTGAGTATTGTTTACGTTTACAATCACTAGTTAAAGATGGAGCATCCAATGAAAAGTTACAGACCGAGAAGTCGGCCATGATGGGACAGGTCAGTGTTTATTATTTGAATCAAAAATGGTTTCCATAGCAATTATTTTCTAATCTAATTAAAAATAAGATGGTTTGTTGTGTCTTTATATACATTTTTTTCTTTTGTTATACACTTACATATAAGAACATTACATTATGGGTCACGTCAGGGTTCATACATATTTTCAACTAACCAATGAGCGATGAGCATACTTTTGAAAACCATATATTGGCCCAGAGCTGTTGTTCGATTTGCTAATATATTTAACTTATGATTGCAGAGGAGATATATTGTTAAAAAGATGATAGATTTCAGAATTTACATATTTTTGTTATTTCTAAAAGATCTAGATCATGTGAATGAACATGTTTATTTGTGCATGTTTTTTTGCATTGAATTGATTTAATATTCACGAGTTCTATCCATGGTTACCTTGTTCTCAATTTGTGTATTTTGTAAAAATCCTCGTAATTTTTTATGTTTGATTTTCCAATTAAAGAAAGAAAGACTGAATAGATTATTAGCAGCTGTCATGGTCGTAATTGTATGATAGTTGGATTTATAACTACCAATGCAATCAGTGCCTATCATCACTAACGTTATGAATTCGAATCCAGCTCAGACGAGGTGTAATTTCTACAACATTATGTGATATTGTTTGTCAGTGGTTTTCTCCGGGTACTTTGATTTCCTCCATCAATAAAACTGACCACCACGATGTAGCTGAATTATTGTTGAAAGTGGCGATGTACACCATTACCTTAAACCACTAAGAAATATTATTAGACATAAAAATGACACATAAAAAAGAAATATAAAAAAAGACTTTCAAACAGATTATTGGACATAGAAATGACATATTATTACACATAAAACAGAAAGTATATCACTTATATTTGAAATGTTCAACAGTGTAAATGATGTAGTTTTTATTCTATTTTTAGATATATAGGTTAGCCTCTACCTGTTTGGGTTTTCCACCAGAACAGTGTAAATGATGTAGTTTGTATTCTATTTTTAGATATATAGGTTAGCCTCTACCTGTTTGGGTTCTCCACCAGAACAGTGTAAATGATGTAGTTTGTATTCTATTTTTAGATATATAGGTTAGCCTCTACCTGTTTAGGTTCTCCACCAGAAACTATTACCTGGGAGTATTATGATGTAGATAAAAATTATGTCAAGATTGGACCAATCAAACCTGTGGATTTCTACAGAGAGTATATAAAACCTGTCTTTAATATGCAAGATAAGGTAAGACAAAACCTCTCCATGATTATTCTTGTACTTTTTCTTTTGTCCATTGTGTTGTCTGTTCTTCTTCGATATACAGATTCTGATTACCTCCCTTTGGTATCTTCAAACTCTTACAGTTACAGTGTTTTTATTTCTACTTTGTGGTGTTAAAATTGGGAGACATTTGTATTGTATTTGAAGATTTGCTGACATCAATTGTTGGTTTGATGGTCGGAAATTGAGTTTACTGGTGAAATATTAGCAAAGCCAGTAAACAGATATTTAGTACAATCTAATCACAATTGATGCCTGCAATTCTTGGAATACATTACAATTTCTCCATTCTTATACATTTGTATTAAGGAATAAATAAACCATGAAGCGTTTTACGAAAAGCATAAACTGTACCGAAGCGTTTTACGAAAAGCGTAAACTGTACCAAAAATTTCAAATATTCCTTATAATTTAATTTTTACAACAAAATTTAATGATTCCTCGATTTTAATTAAGGTTATTTCATGTGACTATTTGAATTTGTCGTTGGCAGATGAATAGGTTGGTGACATCACAATACCAAGGCCAAAATAAAAATGCGTGTTTACGGTCACATGTAAAAAAAAATCTAGGGTCGGTCGGTCGGTATTATTATTATTATTTTATTTATTTTTTTTGACTATCGGCAAAACCGGAAATAGTCGTTTCTGGAATCCGATACCGGTATTTCATTTTCAAAATTTCTGTTAAGCCGTCATTTGTTGAAACTTGAAGCTGTTTTATGATGAGTTATGCAGTTTTTCTACCTTCTTTGCTCTCAATTTCGACAAAAAGCTTGCGGTTGAATAAATAAAACATTGCTGCTGATTAAGCAACAAAAATGGTTATC
The DNA here is from genome assembly GCA_002080005.1 of Gigantidas platifrons. Classification (NCBI taxonomy): domain Eukaryota; kingdom Metazoa; phylum Mollusca; class Bivalvia; order Mytilida; family Modiolidae; genus Gigantidas; species Gigantidas platifrons. Next base: position 418,666 of record MJUT01041092.1, on the reverse strand, counting down.
CGAATTCTGTGTAAAAATTGATAGGGTCGCTAGCAAAAATTTGAGGGTTAGGGTCGGTCAGGTGACTGTAAACACACATTTTTTTTTTTTGGGCCAACCCAGGTTATCAAGTATAACCAAAATTTTCTCCTCATGGATCAGCCAATCAGATTGCAGTATTCAAATCAAATTAAATTATTTATGAATATGTAAAAATTGAATTTTCAATTAAACTGATATACTGTTTTCACATGTACAAACTGTTTGACATCATCAATTACAGGATTATGTTATATTGTATTGTGGAAAAAATGTAATATGTAATTCATCAATAAAATATGTTTAAATCAATTACACGATTAGAATGTCTAATATTCTGTACTCGAAGCTATAGTGTTATTAATGATCTGGAGAGGTAAAAGAATAAATAAATCTAAATTTCTATGAAAGCTAGAGCCAGAAAGCAAAATAAGAAATGAGGAATTTATATCAAAGCTTAGATAATTGTAAGTCAAACACAGTGTTATCCTCATTGTTATAGAGACATTATAAGACTTTTTGTATACAGCTCTCATTCTTCTGTCCCATTCTTCCATCATTATGGAGCCTCATCGGTGGTGTAATGGTAAAAGTGCTGGCCTTGAGTGTGGTAGATTGTGGGTTCGAGCCCCAGTCGGGTCAAACCAAAGACTATAAAATTTGTATTTGTTGCTTCTCCGCTAAGCGTGCAGCATTAAGGAGAAAGAGCAAAGATTGGTTAGCTTGGAATCGGGATAATGTGTCTGAGTGGGGCAACATGTCTTCCCGGGGACTGTTGTTTCAGTGAGCTAGAGCCTAAAACTATTAAACTCCAACTGAGCATGTTGGTCTAGTATAAAGCAGATATCATCTACTCATCAAAATGCAACATGTTTTCTCATCATGATGTAGCTGAAAAGATGCTCACTTGGCATTAAACACCAATCACTCACACACTCTTCTTGTCCTGGATATGCATGAAATTTTACCTCTGGTCATAAAACAACCTACAATTAACCATCAAATTTTAAATTTTTTAGACAATTTAACAAGTGTGCATATTTAATATTACAGGTGTGTTTGGTGAATGACCCTCGACCTAAGCATTCAATCCTTATTTTGTAGACAATTTAACTATTGTTTATAATTATTACAGGTGTGTTTGGTGAATGACCCTCGACATAAGCATTCAATCCTTTTTTTTTTTTTAGACAATTTAACTTTCGTTTATGATTATTGCAGGTGACCCATCGTGTGTTTGGTGAATGACCCTCGACATAAGCATTCAATCCTTATTTTGTAGACAATTTAACTATTGTTTATGATTATTACAGGTGTGTTTAGTGAATGACCCTCGACCTAAGCATTCCTATAATAAGTTATATACAGTAGAATACCTAGGTAATATGACAGGAGGTCAACCTGTACTGTATATTAACCAACCAATAGATGTATTAAAGAAGGCCACCATAGCTTCAATTAAAGACAATGAGGTAGGCAGACATTTCTAATTAGGGACATCTCTGGATACTTTTGATTACTGTAGAAGTGGTTATTTTCGCAAGGATTTTTTTTTCGCTATCTTTGACGATCACAATAAATTTGTGAAAATAAAACCCTATGTAAATGCCCTCATTTTAAATATTGATATTTTTTACGTGAACATCATGAAATTAAAAACTGGCGAATACTTTGACTTTCATATTAGTGAATTTTAATTGCCTCAGATTTTACCACCTATACACTCAGTATTCTACTTTAAATTTTAGATACAAAAAAAACAAATAATCTGGCTTTTTGGTTTTCAAATAGAATTTAATTTCACGTCTAGAAAAAAAATAATAGCAGCTATTTTGTTAAGGACAATTTTATTGGTGGAGGATACTGGAGTTGTTGGAAAGAACCACTGATCTTAATCACACATCACCAACGACTGAAGTCAAAGTCAAGCTCTTTAGTGATGATAGACTATGATTACATAGATAGTTGATAATCCAAATACTACATGTTAAACTAAATACCACAATGACCCCTTTCTAATAGTACACAGAATCACGGTACTTATATTAGGTGAATTTATCATACATGTAAAATGTTTTGTCCAAGTCAGGACTTACCTGACAAATTGTTCACTTATAATGATATTCATTACAGTATATTGTTGGTTATATTTTTAGGCCGTTTGGTTTGGATGTGATGTTGGTAAATGTTTCTATAGACAAGCTGGCTTACTTGATCTTAATGTGTGAGTACTACGTCACAGATGATGTCCTTATGTATCAAATTTCACAATATTTTAGGGACCGTGATGGTCGTAATTGTATAATAGTTGGATTTACAACTACCTATGCAATCAGTGCCTATCACCACTAACAATGTGAGTTCGAACCCCGCTGACGTGAGGTGTACACGATACAACATTATGTGATAAAGTTTGTCAGTGACTTGCGACAGGTCAGTGGTTTTCTCCTGATATTCTGTTTCCTCCTCCAATAAAACTGACTGCCACAATATAACTGAAATATTGTTGGAAGTGGCATTAAACACCATAGGCTAAACCAACCAAACCACAATATTTACAATCGTGTCTTCATGTTAGTGTACTCTATTTTTGAAAAGAGAAAAAAATGTTTATGTCCCCGCCACTAACTGGCTGGGACATATAGTGTTAACCCATGTCAGTAATTCCGAAATAAAGCAGTTGTCACTTTATTTCGCTTAGCTTTGAGATATTGACTTGATTTTTGGTATATGAGTGTATAATGATGAGTTACAGATCATATTTACATTACGTTCCGGTCCAATGATTTTTGGCCAAGTTATGGCCCTTGGACTTTGAAATTTTGCCAAATATTTAGTTGTCACCACTTTATTTCACTATGATTTTTTATATGAGAGTGTGTAATCATATGTTATAGATCAACTTTGAAATTCATTCTGGTTGAATGATTTTTGGCTAACTTACAGCCGTTTAGCCTATTACTGAGGGAAATAAAAAAAGGTGAAACATTTGCGAGCCTCCTTAATATTCATTCCGACACATCTAGTTTTTCAGTAAATTGGGACATTTTTCTTTTGATCTCATTGAGTGACATCGTCAGTACATGTATTAATGGACTGACTGATACTGGCAAATATCGATCTGTGTGATGTCACATTATGACGTTTAATACTGATAAAAACAATAACGTCATTATTGAAGGTCTTAAAATATATGTCCTGATGAAGGTTATTCCAGAAGAAGAGTTTGAAGATACCAAAGCGGCAATCAGAATCCGTATATATCGAAGAAGAACAGACAAAGCAATGGCCAAAAGAAAAAGTACAAAAGGACAAACAATGATCAACAAAATATACATATTAAACTAAAGATCGAGTAACATGAACCCCACTAAAAAACCGGGAGTGAACTTAGGTGCTCCGGAAGGGTAAGCAGTTCCTGCTCCACTAGTGACACCTGTCGTGTTAACCAGAAACGTGCCATGCACACTAAATATGATATCTACGATTTTATTAGCTTACGTTGTTCTATATTTATCAAATAATAACAATACAATGTATAAGAAAAAGTCTAGATCCTGAAGTGAAAGTACACAAAATGTACTGTATTTCATATATTTTTGTATTTGTCTAATTTTCACAATATTACAAAACTGCATCAGTGGTGTAATGGTTAGCGTGCTCACCTTGAGTGTGGTAGATCATCGCTTTGCACCCCGGTCGGGTCAAACCAAAGACTATAAAATTGGTATTTGTTGTTTCTCCGCCAAGCATGCAGCAATAAGAAGTAAGAACAAAGACTGGTTGGCTCGGAATCAGAATGATGTGTCAGAGTGGAGCGACATGTCTACCTGCAGACTGTTGTTTCAGTGAGCTAGCAATATAAAAATCCAACTGAGCATGTTGGTCTAGATCAAAGTGGACCTCATCATCATCTCATTGAAAGTTAACTTGTTCTTGCCATGATATAGCTGAAAATTGCTGAGTTGGCATTAAACACCAATCACTCACTCACTCACAATATTACACGAAAACTTTTACTTTGTAAGCAGGGCCGGATTATCCTATAAGCTAGAATGGGCTGCAAAATATCTTTATTAAATTGAAGATTGTATCCAATGACTCATCACCAAAAGATATAAAGACCTAGAAAAAAATACATACCCCGGTAGTAAAAATCAAAAAGATTTGATACATTAATGCTTTGTTTATTTTTTAGGTTAGATTTTGACTTAGTGTTTGGTACCAACATGTTAGGTATGTCTAAAGCAGACAGACTGATTTATGGAGAATCTTTAATGACTCATGCAATGACCATTACTGCTGCACAAACTGTTGAGGTAAGTATTGTAATGTAGACGATAATCCCAGGTATGATATATTTTTTCAGCTATTTTCCTCTGAAAATTGTTTTCCGAAAGTCGCTGGACATGGTCAGATCAGGTAAAAAATTACCATTTTGAAAAGGGGACTGAGAGCAATGATACAAATAATTTTTTATAATTAAACAACATAAAAATTATTTCAACACATTGAATGGGGAGATTTTTTTACTCTGGTATTCCTGGCACTGATTTCTTTAAAATATCTTAGACTCTTGTCTGAGTTTCTCATTGAACAACCCAGCTTGATTTTGAGGAAATGCTAACTCAGACTTAATCAATGGCAGGCCTTAATCTAACAATAAGAAGACTGTATTATTTATCATTCTCTGTGTCACGCTTAATTTGAGGTCTTTTATAGTGATATTTATTATCAAATTCAAATGACCGCATCAGTGGTTTAATGGTTAGCGTGATCGCCTTGAATGCAGTAGATAGTGGGTTCAAGTCCTGACCGGGTCAAACCTAAGACTATAAAATTTGATGCTGCTCTGATAAACACGCAGCATTAAGGAGTAGGATCAAAGACTGATTGGCTCAGAATCAGGATAATGTGTCTGAGTGGGGTGAAACACATGTCTATCCACAGACTGTTGTTTCAGTGAGCTAGCACAATAAAAATCCAACTAAGTGTGTTGGTCTAGTACAAAACAGACCTCATCATCATTTTATTGAAAATAAGCTTGTTCTCGCCATGATAAAGCTGAAAAATTACTAGGTTGGTATTAAACACATCAATCACTCACTTACTCCCTTGTCCTTTGGCAGATTTCTATGTTATGTCACCCTTAATAATGTGTCCATCATGATCTTAGAACTTTCTGGATCATTTTCTCTTTAGCGCCTTGTCATGAGGTGGGTTTGTATACATGTAGGTATTATTGTCTGGATGTCTGAATGGTAATCCGAAGTCGTAAATCGAAGGAGAGACAAGTAATGGCCAAACAGACAAAACATGGTCCACAAAACATTACACATAAAACTTTAGATTATGGAACACAAACCGGGGTGAACTCGGGTCGTTTGGAATGGTAAGAAGTTTCTGCTCCACTTGTGGCACCCATCATGTTGGCATTAAACAACAATCACTCACTTAAATGGAAATGCACTTATTTATTATTTTCCCACTTTTCAAGTAGCAATGACGACAGTATGTAATTGTTGTTTAACACCATTAGAAACAACATCATGAATGCCTATAATTGTTAAATTAACACACTAAAGGTACAAACATTCTGGTTGAATTTCCTGTTACAGCCCAGTCCTTTTTTGACCAGCGTCTATTGTGCTTCATTCTAAATAAGGATTAGGGTTGTTTTGTTTAACACCACTTTCAACAATATGGAGGTCATTTTTATTGGTGGAGGAAACCGGATTACCCTAAGATATCCATCATCCTGTTAAAGTCACTGACAAACTTTATCACATAATGTTGTATCAAGTACACCTGACCATGAATGGGATTCAAACTCACAACATTAGTTGTGATAGGTACCAGTTGCATATATGTAATTAATTGTATATCCAACTACCATATGATCATGATGGCTTCCATAAGACGCAGGGTACCAGTAGACTTTGTATATCTAGTAGTCACGATGGCCACCATTATACATAAGACGCAGGGTACCAATAGACTTTGTATATCTAGTAGTCACAATGGCCACCATTATACATAAGACGCAGGGTATCAGTAGACTTTATATATCTAGTAGTCATGACGGCCACCATTCTACATAAGACACAGGGTATCAGTAGACTTTGTATATCTAGTAGTCACGATGGCCACCATTATACATAAGACGCAGGGTATCAGTAGACTTTGTATATCTAGTAGTCACGATGGCCACCATTATACATAAGACGCAGGGTATCAGTAGACTTTGTATATCTAGTAGTCGTATAAAGCAAATACACAGACTTTTATATAGGCAGTAAATGCACTGATCTGCAGTTTAAAATATTATATTGTCTTATGAAATGTTTCATATGTTCTAACTTTGTATGTAACAAAAAAGTCATAGAAATATTGTTTGTGCCAGCTACAAGTTACTTTTATTACTACATATTTCCTAGATTTTAAACAAATATAAAAATCTGAATCATTGTTGCGTTTTACAGAAATCAGACAGTAAAGCAACCAGATGGAGGGTAGAAAACTCCTGGGGAGATGCAGATGGTGAAAAAGGTTGGTTTTGTAGCCTCATTTTAAAATGTTTAAAATACTTTTAAATTTAAGAACAGACAGTAACAAATTTCTCTTATAACAAATAGAAGGCAAAAAAAGCAATAGAAATCAGGGAACTTGCTTGGGATATGCAGAAAATTGTGGCAGGGGTAAACTTGTTTTCTAGATTTATAACATTTAACAGCCATGATGAAGCAATTTAAATCCATATTTTTACAGGACAAGTGAAAATTATGAAAGAATTTGTTTGAATAAATAGACATTTTTTATAAGTTTGGCTTTCAGGCAAGTAGGTGAAAAAAAAGAAGGCAAAGAATGTGAGAATATTTTGGGGAATGCTAGGCTCTGTTTGTATACATCTAACATATGATTTTCATGTTTCATTGCTATGTCAGATGAATGATAGGCACTGTTTGTAAACATCTAACATATGATTTTCAGGTTTCATTGCTATGTCAGATGAATGGTTCTCAGAATTTGTGTACGAGGTTGTGATTGATAAAAAGCACCTACCTGTTGAAATGTTGGACGTGTTAAAACAGACACCTATAGTATTACCAGCCTGGGACCCCATGGGAGCACTAGCCTAACAATGTATAGAATTAGGAACAATCATAGAAAAATGGCACCGGTGTTGTTCAGCAATATCTATTAAAATGGTGGAATTATTACAAGATAAAACTTCAGACTTTTGTTTTTGGTTAAATGGACAATGGAAATAAAAAAAAATTGATCAGTTAAAGATACAGTCCATTTTATAGCAACCAATACCAGTGTTCAATTGATTTTTTTGTTGTTGAAGAAAATAAATCAGTAGATTTTGTATTCGATAAAATTAGAAAGTCTAGTGAAAATGAGAATAAAAGTTTACAGGTTCATAAATTTTGACAGTATTAAATTCAAAACATGCCAATGAAAAATAAAGCATTCATTACAATGACTCTTTGTCTTTAGAGATCAACCTCTGGTAGGAGACCACCTTAATAATAAGTCACAACTCTTTAGAGATCAACCTCTGCTAAGACACCACTTTCAGAATAAGGTACAACTCTTCATTAGCTATGTAGAATAAAGCTCATTTGAGTAAAGGGTCCATTGTGGATTTACAACTACCTGTGCAATCAGTGCCTATCACCAATAATATTGTGAATTTGAACCCTGTTCATGCCGAAGTGTACTCGATACAACATTATGTGGTAAAGTTTGTCAGTGACTTACGGCAGGTCTGCACTTTTCTTCAGGTACTCAGGTTTCCTCCGCCAATAAAACTGACCACCACGATATAACTGAAATATTGTTAAAAGGGGCATTAAACACCATAAAAGTATTTGACCAGTGCCATTGATGGATTAATTATACATTAATAGTCCTCACGATGAACACCGTTCCAAGACCAGTAAAACTTTGTTCGGACCTTTAAATTGATCAGCTTTTATTTAGATATATATCAAAATAAATTCAATAATTTGATTCATACCAGTATATTCAAATTTTCATTTCGAGGACTGCATTAGCAATTGTCATAATGATAATATTGAGACCAAAGATACATGAGTCATACCTGTTAACCTCGGGGAACTGCTAGGGGGGAGATCCCCCCCCCCCTACCTACTCTTCGAAGGGGGAGATTTTGTGTGTCGCCTTTAAGCGCACAAAATTGTACCTTGTAGTTGAATGATCTTAAAGCAATGATGTAAAATGGTATATAAAGACACATTCATTGTATACAAATTTATTGTTGACAGTCTAGTTTACTCTGGTATGTTAGAACAGCTTTCTTTTGCTGCTCTCAGAACACTGTCACTTGGATTGAATTCAAAGCAAGCTTTGTCTTGGTTTTGTTTTGCACATATTAAACAGCAAATAGTGTTATTGTTCAGATCTGGTCACTTCGTCATCAACTGATTTTGTTGGCATAAACTGGTGCAATTGGGGAGTTTTGTTAGTAGCAGTGACTGCTTTCTTGTATAAACTGGTCTCTGAGTGTCTCTTAATATCATACTGAAGTTGGAACTACACAGAGTGCAAAACGCCAGATCATTTCCCAACGAAATTGACTGTAACCAGTGGTGTGATTTTTTTCCACTTGTCCTGGAATTTACAATTGTATTTCTTTTTCTTTGATGTCGAAGAAGGAGTACTAGGTCCCGAATTCTACCTTCTCTTTGTTGATTGAGACATCATTATGAAATGCCAAAAACAAATCTTATTTAAAGCTAAATCTGAATAGTACTCGCCGAGAATGTACATTTCTAATTGGTGTTGTTATCTGTTCGTTTACGTAAACAACAATCAGTTTCGTATTCCTGAACGAAAAGTCTAGAGAAACTTGATAAAAATTGATACAAGATATCTCGACGATTGACGGAAATAGCCGATCGATTGTAAACAAATATGGTGACTGAAGAAAGTAAAAAAAAATTTGTTGGGGAATATCGTGCGGGAGGAAAAGGTGTGTGCGGGAGACCCAGTCCATGTGGGAGATAAGGCTCTTGCGCAGTAGACTCCCACACAAAGGGGGAGGGTTAACAGGTATGACATGAGTATTTGCTTTGAGTTGTAACCACTTGTTTAATGTAATAATATATAGAAAATTTAGTAATATATTAAGATAGCTGTTATAATCTATTTATTTTTCTGGTAAAACCAGTTTGTATATTAAGTGTTGAAAATTCCACAGGTCAATTCTTGGTACTAATATGGTTCAGATAATGAGAGAAATTTCTAAAGTAAAATAAAGGGCTGTCATGGTTGTGATCGTATAGAAGTAGGATTTACAATGTCCCGTGAGATTGAACCCTGTTCATGGTGTGGTGTACTCAATACAACATTATGTTATTACGGTTTTCAGTGACTTGCGACAGGTCTGTTGTTTTATCCAGTTGTGAGTTCGAACCCCGTTCATGGCGAGGTTTTCTCCACCAAAAAAAACTGACCGCCATGATATAACTGAAATATTGTTGAAAGTGGCGTTAAACACCATAAACCCAAAACGTTAAAGTAAAACATTATAATTTCCAACATGCGTAGATTAAATAGTCACCACTTTTAAATTTAAATTTGTCTTCCGTTATGTAGAAGTAAAAGGGATCAACTATTTTACTTCCTAAATTAAATCAATATTCACTTTATCAAATGTATATAAAACTTATTTATACAGGGATGTTTCTTTTTCAGTTATTTAACTGATTTCAGCTATTTTCCTTTAAAAAAAAACTTCCCCCAAAAGTTGCAGAACATGGTCAGATCAGGTCAAAAATGAACCTTTTAAATGTTTCAGCTATTGTTTTTTTATTGATTTTCAGTTATTTTATTTACTATTCAGCTATAAATCAAATATTGTTTAAAGTGGCATTAAACACCAATCAATCAATTTTCTATTCAGAATCATCCCTGTTTATACGACAAAGGGACTTTGATATTACTGCTGTTTATCCAAGAGTTCAAGATTTTTTTCCACCAAATTATTATTTATTATTAATTTATTGACATGGTTTTTAGCTCACCTGACCCAAAGGGTCATGTGAGCTATTGCCATTACTTGGCGTCCGTCGTCTGTCGTACGTCGTAAACTTTTTCAAAAATCTTCTCCTCTGAAACTACTAGACCAATTGGAACCAAACTTTGTCTGAATCGTCACTAGGGTGTCTAGTTTTAAAATTGTGTCCGGTGAAGCCGTGCACCAATCAACATGGCCACTGTTACTAAAAATAGAACATATGGTAAAATTGCGCATTTTTGGTAATAACTCAAAAACCGCTAATAATATCAGAAATCTGACAGGCTAAAAATGATCAGCATGGCAAGATCTAACTACCCTGTAATTTTGAAGAAAACCTGATTACCCATCTTGGAGTTATTGCCCTTTTTTCATCAAATTTTCAAAATTTTAATACTTTTCGCTCTTTATTTCAAAAACTATAAGAGATAGATGATAAGTTGAAACTGCAAAAATGTTCAGCATGTCAAGGTCTACCTACCCTGCAATTGTGCAGAAAATCTGATGATTACCCGTCTTGGAGTTATTGTCCTTTTTTTCATCAAATTTTCAACATTTTAATACTTTTCGTTCTTTATTTCAAAAACTATAAGAGATAGATCTTAAGTGTAAACAGCAAACATTTTCAGTTTGTCAAGATTGACCTACCCTGTAATTTTGCAGTAAGTCTGATTACCCATCTTGGAGTTATTGCCCTTTTTTCATCAAATTTGTAAAATTTTAATACTTTTCGTCTTATATTTCAAAAACTATAAGAGATAAATGTTATGTTTAAATTGCAAAAATTTGCAGCATGTCAAGATCTACCTACCCCGCAATTTTGAAGTAAATCCCAATACCCATTTTGGAGTTATTGCCCTTTTTTCATCAAAATGTTCTAAATTTTAATACTTTCATTTTATATCTCAAAAACTATTAGTGATAGCTGGGACTATTATACTAGTATAATAGTCCCAGGAGATAGAGGGAAAGTTTAAACTGCAAAAATGTTCAGCATCTCAAGATCTACAAAACATTTCCCCACAGTTGAAAATGTGTGACAACTGTGTGAAGAGTTATTCCTGTTGAAATGCATTATTTTGTTGACTCACTGCTTTTGGTTACTCAAATAATCAAAGGGAAGCAACTCTATTACATGATGTGAAGTAGCAAAAGCTAAATTTTGAGAATCATTGACATATATGTTTTTTTACAGCAATTTTGATAACTTACATTAAAGGGGGAACCCCTGCCCAAATTTTTTTTTGGAGAGGGGGTCTGCAATGATGTGGGCTACATTTGTTATTTTTTTTTACCAAAATTGTCAAGTTTTATTGGCTGATGTTGTTATACCCAGGTGAGCTATACAGGCTCCTGGGAGCCTCTGGTTATATAGACCATATAAAGTGGTTTAGGGTGAATAACTATGGTAACTTAACTTGTATGGCAAATTAAACAACTACAGCCAAACCTGTATTAACAGATCTCCTTTGGGACAAAGAAAAAGTGGCCTTATAAGACAGGTGACCTCTAAGCTAAAAAGAGATTCAATTCATATGAAATTTTCTATGACAGGACCAGAAAAATGTGATCTTTTAATACAGGTGACTGCTTAATAGAGGCAAACTCATGGGCAATTTTGAATGTGTTTGAAATATATTTTGCTTGTATTTACTAGTAATCAGAAAAAAAAACTATATTCATCATCTAGTTATGTTGGATGGATTCTTTTCCATTGAGAGTGATCTGTAGTTCATTGGTTGTGGAGTACATGTTTGTATCAATATTATATTACCATGGGGAAAAAAATGACATGTAAGGTTCAGAGATATTTTATGACGTTTTTTGTTAATTTATGGTTCATCGGTTCATTTAATTGTAGAATTGTTCTTAAATAAACAGTAGACAAATAAAACGAAGGGGTATTCTAGAATTGACAATACAGAGACACAGGCACTATTGGGCAGAAGAAAGAGAACAAAGACGAACAAAAAAAAACAGAATACAGAAAACTAAAAACATGAGCAACACATATCCCACCAAAAAACTGGAGGTAAACCCAGGTGCTCGAGAAGGGTAAGAAGTTCCTGTTTCTCATAAGATTCCTGCCATATTACTCATATAGTCAAGTCAGGTAAAAATCATGTCAGTGATAGAGACTAACGCTACTAAAACTATTGTGAAACTCCATCAATTCTGCTGTCCAAAAAAGTTCTTTTCCTTAATGTTCAAAATAGTTCAGACTGAATAACAATTATGTAGTTGATCATCTCAAAATTTTAAATCTATAATCTAAATATGGTAAAACAAGCACACAGTCACTTCATTGTAAATGGATAGTTTGTAAGTTTTATTTAATTAAACGACTTTCAAACCAGTTATGAGAGAGAAAAAATTATTAAGAACGTGTATGCACATTTTTTAGGTGATCCCTTACCTATATAAAGTTTTGAGATGATCCACTACATATATAACATTTTGAGATGATCCCTTATCCATGTAAAGTTTTGAGATGATCCACTACTGTTATAAAGTGTTGAGATGATCTTTACTGACATGATATATATCATTTTGAGACATCCATTCTATATCAAGTTTTTTTTTTAAACACAAGAAAAGCAAATTCATATACTTGTTACCTCTGTTTAATTTACAGAAATTTACTTTTGATTTTATTTATTATTTTATATTAGTTCTGTCTGACAATGATTTTTGAAAATAAAAATTCTAGTCTTTTGTTTATTGCATATATATTTGTGATTTTTTTGTCCCTTTAAAAATCTCCCCCGTCTCCATCATTATATTCAAGATCCCCATTGGTAATATGTAAATTTAGTGCACAAGAATGTGCATTTCTATATTTAAGAAAAGTTTGAAGCTACCAAATGGAAAGTCAGAAGCTGTAATTAGAAAGACATTCAATTCAATGGCAAAAAGACCCAACAATGGTAAAAAGACAAACACTACACAGAACACTATAGATTAAGCATTTCTAATACCATTAAAAAACAAGGATAAACTCAGGTGTGCCGGAAGGTCTTGCAGTTTTGGCTTGGGTTTATGGTGTTTAAAGCCACGTTCAACAAAATTTCAGTTATATCGTGGCTGTCAGTTTTATTGGTGGAGAAAACCACCAACCTATTGCAAGTCACTGACAAACTTTATAATATCACATAATGTTGTATCTAGTACACCTTGCCATGAACTGGGTTCGAACTCACAGCTTTAGTGGTGATAGGTACTGATTGTATAGGTAGTTGTAAATCCAATTACAATACGATCACGACCACAACTGCCCCTCAGAAGGGTTAGAAGTTCCTGCTCTACTTCGTCGGTACTCACACACAGAACAGTTGGTGTTTGGTTATTGTTATCTGATTTAACATCACTTTCTATAATGTTTCAGTAATTACAAGAGTTAAGTTTCATTGGTGGGGGAAACCAGAATACGAAAGAAAACACTACCGTAAAAAGTATTTTATTATCTGCAGAAAAGTACCCCTAAAGGGATTTTCGGGAATGTGGGGTCTATGATATGTCTTGAAGTTCAAAGATGGCACAGATATTTCAGAAGATAGTGACTGGTAATCTACAACAGTAATCAACAAACTTCATAATACAAATTGTCTAGTACAGATTAAACCAATAAGTCCAACTGTTTTCCAAAATCAGGGATAGCAAGCATGTCTTAGGAATGGACAAATCTTATTTTGTAAACAAAAAACACTGATTCCATCACAAAGTTCTCTGAAACTGATATTATCAATCTGGTCCAGTAAAGGGCCATGTGAGCTATTGCCATCACTTGGCGTCCGTCGCCGTACGTCGTAAACTTTTTCAAAAATCTTCACCTCTGAAACTACTAGACCAATTGGAACCTAACTTTGTCTGAATCATCACTAGGATGTCTAGTTTCAAAATTGTGTCCGGTGATGTCGTGCACCAATCAACATGGCCACTGTTACTAAAAATATAACATATGGTAAAATTGCAGGTTTCGGGGTAATAACTCAAAACCGTTAATAATATCAGAAATCTGATGGGGGGGGGGGATAATTATCTGCACAGCAAGATCTAACTACCCTGCAATTTTGAAGTAAATCTTATTACCCATCTTGGATTTATTGTCCTTTTTTCATCAAATTTTTAAAATTTTAATACTTTTTGTCTTATATTTCAAAAACTATAATAAATAAAGGTTATGTTTAAACTGCAAACATGTTCAGCATATCAAGATCTACCTACCCTGCAATTTGGAAGTAAATCCCATTACCCATTTTGGAGTTATTGCCCTTTTTACAATAAATTTTCAACATTTTAATACTTTTGTCTTTCAAAAACTATAAGAGATAAAGGTTCAGTTTACATTGGACAAATGTGCAGCATTTCAAGATCTACCTACCCTGCAAATTTTAAGTAAATCCCATTACCCATTTTGGAGTTATTGCCCTTTTTCATCAAATTTTCAAAATTTTAATGCGTTTCGTCCTTTATTTCAAAAACTATAAGAGGTAGATGTTAAGTTTAAACTGCAAAAATGTTCTGCATGTCAAGATCTACAAAAAAAGTTCCCACAGTTGAAAATGTTTGACACCTGTGTGAAGAGCTATTCTTCTTGAAATGCATTTTTTGTTGACTTTCATTGCTTTTGGTTACTCAAATAATCAAAGGGAAGCAACTATATTACAAAATGTGAAGTAGCAAAAGCTAAATTTTGAGAATCATTGATATTCATGTTTTTTTAGAACAATGTTGATAACTTACATTAAAGGGGGTCTGCAATGACAAGGGCTACATTTGTTATTTTTTGACTGAAGTTATCAAGTTTTATTGACTGATGTTGTTATTATACCCAGGTGACCTATACAGGCTCCTGGGAGACTCTAGTTGCTTGACCACATATTTGTTGTTTTTCAACAGACAGTGCATTCCTATGGGTAACAACTGTGATCGTCTTCTCATGGACTTATTCCTTTATTCGTATCAGACAGACTTCATACAGGGGTTTCTCAAGAAAAAGTAACAGAAGCTAGCCCGATCCTTTAATTTCAAGTTCCACTATATAGATGATGTCCTTTCACTAAATCATTCTAAGTATGGTGTTTTTGTTGATGGCATCTATTCAGTTGAGCTTGCAATAAAGGATACCACAGGTACAGCTAGGGTCTGCTTGATTGATCGAAATTGTCAGGGACAAAAAAAAACTTTTGAAATTGACATTAGATATCTTTAGGACAAAAGAGATTATTTCAATTTTCTGGTTGTGAGCTTTCCATTTATATGTAGCAACATTCCAGCAGCACTTCATATGGAGTATACATAGCTTTCAGTTGATAGGATATTCCAGTGTTTGTGCTTTGATAGGGAGTTGCTGTTGACAAGGAAAAGTATATTATGAACCCAAGAGTTCCTGGTGCTGAGGTTGAAGTTATTGAAGCTTTGTGGGGCGCCACCATGACTTGGTTAACCGTTACAGAATATCTGTGTCACAAATTACCTCGGACATGTTCCGTTTGTCATAATCACAATCCGGCCATTTCATATTACATGACATACCACCGGGTTTGTAATTAGATCAACACTACGGGTGCCATTAGTGGAGCAGAAACTGCTTTCCCTTCCGGAGCACCTGAGTTCACCCCAGTTTTTAGTGGAGTGCGTGTTACTGGATCTTTAGTTGGTTTTTTTTTGTTTTTTGTTTTTGTTTTTGTTTGTTTTTTTTTTTTTGGCCATTGTGTTGTCTGTCATTCTTCGCTTTACGGATTCCGATCAACCCTACAGTATCTTCAAAATCTTCTTACACTTTCTGATATTTAATGTCAATTTCAAACGTATTTTCAGCTTTACTTATAAGGATATGAAGACACGCAAATGGATTGTTTTTCCATGTTAGAGAGACTGTAGAAGAAAGTGGTATGTGCAGTGCCGGTGTAGCAGACAATATTGTCCGGCCCGCCAGATTGTCAGACCGGACCTTATTGCCAAGGCTGAATCGTCCGGTCGGACATTTGAGACTAGGCAGAATAGTCCGAGTCCAGGCAATATGGTCCGGTCTGTTATCACAAAATGTATGCTGAAAATACAAAACAAATGTATGACAAATACTATGTATGTTATACTTTATTTACACAAGGAAACAAAAAAACAGTGTGAGAAGCTAAGGAAACAATTTGCCATCCCATTCATATATGCACATACTGCAGGGGCCATCGAGACACGCATTTTGACAAAATTTATAGAACATCAGTTTGCCCTCGAACATTTGGAACTGCATTATATGACGATTGTCTTTTGCTACAAATTGATTTGCCTGTCTTCTTATTTTCCGCTTATCGTTTTCAGTCAGTCCTTCTTGATATTCTTTGTCTATTGCATACTTCAGAAGTGCGTTATAAACGCTCTCTTCCGTGTTTTCCAAATAATTTACTTAAAGGGGCATTATCTGCCAAATCGTAAATTTTTGTTACCCATAAAAACTATCAGTTATGATTGATGCCTTAATAAAACGTGTTTCTGTAACTTATAAATGTTATGAAATGTACGCGCATCGGGGGTAAAACGTGTAACTGCTCGTGTTTTGAGATCGATCACGAAATGGACGTCATCTTATTAATTATCGACATTGTTTACGAAGTTTGTCGAATCGTCATTAAATCAGTACAACAATGCACTAATTTCTTCTTTTTTTTTTTTGTGAATTTGCTTTTAGTCGGTATTAATTACGGACAAAGAACCATGCAAGTTGGCAGTTAATAAGCGACAAAATACAAATTATTTGTTTTTACCTATCACTAGTTAGGTCAATTGCATACGGAAAAAGCGAGGTCAAATGATTTGCTTGCAAGCAAATAAGTAATCGATGGTAATTTCCGTTCTCAAAAGGCGGAAAGTGGTTCAATAATGTGAAATATTTACCTTTATTTCATCATTTTAAAGCTATTTACCAATTTCCAAAACATATAATTTTTTACTATATCTTTTAAGAAGTGTTCACAGAATATTGTGTCTTGTGGTGATTGTAAGGAAATTTAAATAATTTGCATCTGAACTCTTGATTTCACGAAACAAAGGCCGGACAAAATTGCCTAGGGTAGGAACAGATTGCCTAGGCTGAATCGTCCGGCCCGGATGATATTGCCTAGGCAATCATGTCCGTGCGGACACTCTGGCGGTCGGACGTTCTAGCATGATACACCGGGTTTACTTATAGGCCAAGGTGTATTATATTTTTGACACTGTCATTGGACTTTCATACATATCCTGTCAAAACGCAATGTACTCTCATTTTGATAGTCATACATTGGCTGCCACGCCGATTTATATGGACGATAACGCTAGACTGCACGGGACTAGCTTTGTAAGATAATACAGGCAGCAAGATGCGTTTGACACATTACAGCGGCTTGCCATGTCCCCTGATATGAACACAATCGAGCATGTATAGGACTTTTATGGCCATAATGTGAACCAACACAATATACAATGTCAAAATATTGCTGAATTAACAAACGCATTTCTGGAAGAATTGTGTCGCTTCCTACAAGAGAGGTCTCGCCGCCTAGTTCGTGGAATGAATAGGAGAGAGTGGGAGCTTTCGCCTAGACGTGGTGGTTATTATCGCTACAGGGTAAATGTGCGCGATAGGTTTTCTCCGTGCATTCATTCAAAAGTTCTAGAACAAAAATATGACTCGTTCATTTTCTTCAATTGCTGAAAAACATTCACCAAATTAAATGTTATGTCCGTGTTATATTCCTTGTTTTCCACTAATAATAATCAACAATTTGACTTCATAATGAACTTCAAATATGTCTCAATTTGTAGCCCGTTGTCTATTCCATATTGAAATATTACCAAATAAGTATATCGGGTTCCAACTTTGAAAAAGAAATATTGCGTGGCTCTTAACTTTTGTCGAAGTGTATATAATGTAAGGGGTAAAATACACATTCAGACTCAATAAGGGACCGACCATTTAACTTGCAAAGAGGGGATATGGTTTTTATTTTCGTTCAGAATTTTTATATTTATTTTATTTTTGTCGCGCACAGCGAGAAACTTTTTTTTTTCAGGATTTAACATTAGGTTATATGACAAAAACTCTGAATCAGATTATTTTTTACTCCTCCACCAAAATCAGAATATTTTTTCTGCAACATTGGGAATCAGAATTTTTTCTGGAAGTTAAATGATCCGTCCCTAAAATCTTTTTTGTTTTACCATTGAGTCGAAATTTAAGGAGTATGTTCAATTTTAATGGAAGGTATGGTATGTGTTTTGTGGAAATTGCGTTTTATCGATTTTGACGAAATTATGCCAAGTAGGCCGCTTTTGACTCCCCAAAAAATCTCCATCTCTGAAATCGCTGAGCAAAAGTTATCCAAAGATTGAAGAAATGGTCCTCGTGTGTTCCCCTTTCAAAATCATATCCAATAGACCCATGATGGTTGCAGTTATATAAATATAAATTTCTTCAAATGATCACTGAAAACTGTTTCATTTCATGTTAAAATGACATGAAATGTAAACCGTAGTTTTATGTTTAAAATATTTGGAGGTTTTTCCACGAAATTTGTAATTTTGACGATCTTTGCTGAAAAGTTCGGTTTTACTACAGATCCAATAAAGTCACATTTTCTTTTCAAATGAGCTTAAATTTGAATAGAAGTTACGAGTACTACATATTTTACTATGCTCGATGAATATTGAATACATTTTGATGATGTCTTTTTATATCCTAAGGAGTATTGTAGCTTTCAAATCAGAAAATAGCATCAAAATGGCTTTGAGTGGCAAGATCGTGCGCGACGTCTATGACAAGGTACGGGATCTCTGTACGCATTTTAAGCTTACTTTTTTTTTAACGAAAATAGACCGATTTTCTTAAAAATAATTTGAAAACTCCTCACCTGAAACCACTGACCCAAACTTAAAGACAAACCATGCAGGAAAGGTCCTCGGATGTTCCCCTTCAAAATAAGTCCGACAACTCGTACCTCCATCCAATATCTATGGCCTAATTTGTAAAAAAAAAAAAAAAATATATAATTTTCTTCAAATGTGAAAATGCTATATATATACTCCCAGATTGTAAACTAAATGATATGAAATATAAACAAT
>MJUT01041092.1:376165-392238 GCA_002080005.1 Gigantidas platifrons | reverse complement strand
ATCCATGTGAGTGTATTTGTAATTGTAAACTTTTGTAATTTTCAGTCATAATGGCAGACTTTGATCCATGTGAGTGTATTTGTAATTGTAAACTTTTGTAATTTTCAGTCATAATGGCAGACTTTGATCCATGTGAGTGTATTTGTAATTGTAAACTTTTGTAATTTTCAGTCATAATGGCAGACTTTGATCCGTGTGAGTGTATTTGTAATTGTAAACTTTTGTAATTTTCAGTCATAATGGCAGATTTTGATCCATGTGAGTGTATTTGGAACCATGAAAATGCAATGCAGAGACTGATAAACATGGTTAGTATAACACTATACTGCTATTGAAAACAAGTTTCAAGAATGAATCAGTTTAAGAAAAAAGTTTGAAGATACCAAACCAGTAATCAGATGCTGTAATTATAAGTCGATGACAGACAATGCAATGGCCAAAAGAAAAAGGGGGGGGGGGGTTATGGTGTTTAATGCCACTTTCAACAATATCTCAGTTATATTGTGGCAGTCAAAAGAAAAAGGACAAACAATTGTCTATAAAACACTACACAGAAAAACTAAAGATTGAGCAACACGAACCAATCTAAAAACCAAAAATGAACTCATAAGCTCCAGAATGGTAACCAGTTCTTATTCCACTGATGGCACCCATGGTGTTACAAATCTGATAAATCATTAACGAGGAAAAGATTGGATTGTTGACTCTTTAAATGAGTCCAGGTTAGCAGTTAGAGCTAAAGAAATGGAGCTATGAGTAATTATTAACCACAACATTCATATATATATAAAATATCAATTTGAACAGATCTAACTTTAATCTAGGGAGGGTGACTTCAGCTGATATAGGGCAAGAATTTCACCCACTTCGCCTGGTTTGGTGAGCCCTGAGATTTCCATAGTCTGTAGAGATTTTCCAGTCAATAACTGATTTGGGTATGGGAAAAATTCCAGTAATATACGGGATAACAAAGGAACAAAATCTGTACAATATGACATCAAATCAAATAAAAATAGGAGTGAGAGCAAGTGCCCGGGAAGAGGAAAGCAGGTGTTCCTGAGAGATAAAAGGGACCAACAACATTTTTTTTTAAATTTTACCCGTGGACTGTTTGTGTGCTTTTTTCCATGGAATTCCTCAGAATAATCCTGTCTGAAAATATTCCAACAGATTTGTATCTGTTATAAGTCTTACGATTTGAAAAATATGAGATGGCAAAGAATGACCGACACCCATTTTTTTCTGTATTTTTTGTGAAGTTCATTTTTAGTGGATTAAAATTTAACATCAGAACCTATGTAAAAATAAATTAAACAATTTTTCTCAAAAACTAAAAGTAGTTGTATATGCACATACTGTCATGACTGTGTATGAATTACCAGGTGAGCTATACAGGTTCGGATGAACCTCTAGTGAATTATTATTATCAGGGCATGAAGAATTTTTTTTTTAAGTCACCCACAGGAAATTGCAATAAAAAATTTACTTACCCTTTCAAATTTGTACTTTCCCATTGAAGGTTTGGGTTTCATGCACTGATTATGTATTAATTTTTGTTTCAGCTGAGAAACACACAGTCTTATTGTACAGACAACGAATGCATTACAGAATGTAAGCCAGGTTTACTCATATATCTACCTATAGTAGTCTACACAATCAGTAATAAAAATGTAGATATCAAATCTAGTGTGCACGACACATTTCTAGAATAACCTTCATTAGGTACGCTTAGATCAAATCTAGTGTGCATGACACATTTCTAGAATAACCTTCACTAGGTACGCTCAGATCAAATCTAATGTACACGAAACATTTCTAAAATAACCTTCATTAGGTAAGCTCAGATCAAATCTAGTGTACACAACACATTTCTAGAATAACCTTCATTAGGTACGCTCAGATCAAATCTAGTGTGCACGACACATTTCTAGAATAACTTTCATTAGGTACGCTCAGATCAAATCTAGTGTGCATGACACATTTCTAGAATAACCTTCGCTAGGTACGCTCAGATCAAATCTAGTGTACACGACACATTTCTAAAATAACCTTCATTAGGTAAGCTCAGATCAAATCTAGTGTACACAACACATTTCTAGAATAACCTTCATTAGGTACGCTCAGATCAAATCTAGTGTACACAACACATTTCTAGAATAACCTTCATTAGGTACGCTGAGATCAAATCTAGTGTACACAACACAATTCTAGAATAACTTTCATTAGGTACGCTGAGATCAAATCTAGTGTGCACGCCACATTTCTAGAATAACTTTCATTAGGTACGCTCAGATCAAATCTAGTGTACACGACACATTCGTGGAATAACCTTCATTAGGTACACTCAGAGCCAACAAATGAGAAAACCAAATAATTTTAAAACTCTTTGGCAGCAAGAAAAGCAAGCGACCTAAAAAAGATAACTAAAACCAGTAAACTATGAGTGAATCAACTGTTCTTGTTCTACATGTACTACTAACATTTCTTGGACTGCATCGATGGCGTAATGGTTAGCATGCTCGCCTCGAATGTGGTAGAACGTGGGTTTGAATACTTGTAGGGTCAAACCAAAGACTATAAAATATATATTTGTTGCTTCTCCGCTAAGCACGCAGCGTTAAGGAGAAAGAGCAAAGACTGGTTGGCTCGGAATCAGAATAATGTGTCCGAGTGGAACGACATGTCTACCCACGGACCTCATCATCTAATTGAAAATTAACTTGTTCTCGCCAAGATTAGCTGAAAAATTACTTAATTGGTGTTAAACAACAATCACTCACTCACTTTAACATTTCTTTGCCAGAAGAGACTCTGTAATCAGTATAAAAGTGGATACATGAACGAAATAATAGACAACATTCACTGAGTATTCATATTATGATTATCAGAACACTTTATATAGAAAGAAAAATCAGATTCAGCCTCAAATCAGTTGATGCCGACAAGAATTATACATGTCATGTATATCTATATTGCCAACGTGTTTTTATAACAAACCTATTTATTAATCGTCAAAGGTCATAAATTTGATTTCATTTTATTTAAATACAAATGCTACATGTTTAAGACATTAAATGATCTAGTATGATATCAGTCATCACTATCAATGCATATAAAGATGATACGTGGATAGTAAAATTATATATACTGAGATCTTTCTATTACAGAATTTTAGATTTCTGTGGTTTAACTGAAGTAATGCAGGGAAAATGTCTGAATCATTTGTGTAAAAATATTTTAAATATGAATTTTTCTTAATAACATGTAATTTTTTTCAGTGCCAGGAGCTAACAATGCACCAGATGGTGGTTTCAGTACTATGATGCTGATGATGGTGGGTTGGTTAGTGGTCGCTACAGCTTTGTATCTCCTACGTCCCAGAAGTCTTAGACAGAGGGGTGACCTTAAACCTGATAGGAATAACGTATGTTCATTTATTATGGTTAGGGTTAGAGTTATGGTATTTTACACCACTTTCAACAATATTTCAGTTATATCATGACGGTCAGTTTTATTGGTGAGGGAAACCGGAGTACCTGCCGCAAGTCACTGACAAAATCTATCACATAATGTTATAGCGAGTACACCTCGCCTGAGCCGGATTCGAACTCACAACGTTAGTGGTGATAGGCACTGATTGCATAGGTAGTTATAAATCCAACTACCATATGATCATGACCACGACAGCCCCTCTTATGGAAATATTGATAGGACTAGGTTTACAATATATTATGATGGTCATATTACAGTCTTTCCAACGGTAAATTGAAGTTGAATGGACATTCGGTCCAGTAAAGGAGTACAAATTACTGGACCGAGCATCAAGTTTACAGGACATTCACATTCTCCACAGAGAAGATGCTCAGATTCCTACTGGTCATTTGGTCCAGTAATGAATAACCTTTTACTGGACCAAACCAATTTTTACTGGACATTGCCACATGTCCGACAGACCTTGGGAATAACTGATATTATTTCAGGGATGGCTATGGGATTCACCAACGTGACCAATTGCGATTTCAAGCCTGGTGATTTTTTGGTGACACGTTTTCAGGATGTTTTTTTTTTCCATGTCAACAGATTTTCTGTTTGAAAGTATGCCAAGTCCACTGTAAATTTGAACTAAATTTTTACTAGCTTTTCACAGAATTTACAACAAAATTTGATCGTTTTTTATTAATTTTGTGACAGACTTTTTCAAACCATTGCACAAAGCAATCCCTGTATTGTCATGCATCTCCTACAAACATGGTAAACATCTAGAACCCCTGGGGTGTTGTAATGGTTAGCATTTTATGAAAAGAACGTCAATATCAACAAACCGCATCGGTGGTGTAATGGTTAGCGTGCTCGCCTCGAATGCGGTGGATCATGGATTCGAGCCCCAATTGGGTCAAACCAGACTATTAAATTCGTATTTGTTGCTTCTCTGCTAAGCATGCATCATTAAGGAGAAAGAGCAAAGACTGGTTGGCGCGTAATCAGGATAATGTGTTCGAGTGGGGCGACATGTCTAGCCGCGGACTGTTTCAGTGAACTAGCGCTATAAAAATCCAACTAAGTGTGTAAGTCTAGTACAAAGTGGACCTCGTCATCATTTCGTTGAAAATTAACTTATTCTCATCATGATATAGCTGAAAAATTGCTTAGTGGACGTTAAAAACCAATCACTCACTCAATATCCACTACCAACAATCACCTCTCGCCATAAACTATTGAACAGAAAAAAGACCATGACATATGGAGTTGGAAATCTAGGTCCTGGATTGGGACAGGCACAAAATGTGGCAGAGTTAAACCTGTTAATGGGACCCTCAACATCTTATAATTTGATCTCCAACAACAATATAGATATAAACAAACAATAATAAAAAAAACCTGCACAAATTTGACCACATACTATCACAAAAATGAATGGAAACATAGACAGTACAATAGCATGCTCGAATTGAATGCTGTGGATCATTAATTTGATCCCAGGTCAGGTCAAACTAAAAGATTATAAACTTGTATATCTGTTGTTTCTCCACTAAGCATGCATCATTAAGGAGTAAGAGTAAAGACTTTCTAGCTCAGAATCAGGATAATGTGTCCGAGTGGAGCGACGTGGAGTGGAGTGGACTGTACATATTGTTTCAGTGAGCAGGCACTGTTAAAATCTTAACTCATGATGACAGATGTTAAACTAGTACAAAATGGATATCATCAAAAAGTAACTACATCATGTAGTTATATAATTATGGTATTGTTGATTTATACTCAATTTTTATAAGCATTATAAATCTTTGTTTTTTTTATGTAGGGACTGTCGTGATCGTATTATAGTTGAATTTACAACTACCTATGCAATCAGTGACGTATGGTAGGTTGGTGGTTTTCTCCGGGTACTCTGGTTTCCTCCACCAATAAAACTGCCCGCCACGATATAACTGAAATTTTGTTGAAAGTGGTGTTAATAACCATAACCCTTATTATCATTATCAATCCAATTTTCTGTGTTTCTTTTTGTGTCACCATCCCACAATTGTTAACATAGTTTTTTTACCTACCTGTCTTTTAAATATTTTTCAGGACCCAACTCCTCCTCCACCAGGGCCATCAGTATCATAGATTACATAGGATCGTCAAATCTCCAAGGACAAAGTGCAAATAATATATAATCTTTATCATATTAGTAATAATTTTCTTTTATCAAAAATATGATAAAATATGCATTTATACTGGTAAATGAAGTGATGTTACTTTTATTATGGAATATTTTGATTTTAAGTAATGTGTTTACCGGTAGTACATATATGTGCCATGTATTGCTATTTTTAGATTTTGTATAATGAAGAATACTTGCAAAATTCAGCAATGTTTACATAAAAAGTCAGAATTTTTTAGTGTTTCTACTTGTAGTTATGTATATAAACCATATATACATGATGATGGTGCACAATGTGTAAAAAAATAAATATTGTACATGCAATTAGTAGTCTATCAATTTCAACCTAAATTCAATAATTGCAAGTTTACTGTTCAACCACTGTAAAGCAGGGTGTAAATAAAAAAAATTATTTTGTTTCTTTTTTTTTTTTCTGATTGATACACAACAGCACATGTATTCTACATTTGATTTTTATCAATTTGATAAATGGTAAACAGAAGTAGATAGAGAATATTGGAGGATTTTTCTATGCTGTTTTTTTTTTTTTTTTTTAGATAGGAGATTTATTATTTTTTATTGTTATTGTGAGAGTTTTTAGAAACTGATTTGAAAAATGTAGTTTACACATTATTGATAACTTTTTAAAAAGCAAATAAAATGTAGATGTGATATCTTTTATATATTGTGTTTGGCTAGAACTAGAAACTTTACACATAATTGATAACTTTTAAAAACGAAAACTGTAGATGTGATATCTTTTGTATATTGTGTTTGGCTAGAACTAGAAACTTTACACATTATTGATAACTTTTAAAAACAAAGTAAGTAGAGGTGATTTCTTTTATATATTGTGTTTGGCTAGAATTGGAAACACATTTTGTTGTTGTGGGAATTTGATTTTTGTTGGTTACACTTTAAACCAAAGTATTCAACTTTGAACTCTGTTACATTGTTATAATTGGTTGGTTCATACCATATTGCAGGATTATCATTCGTGATTTGGCAAAGAAAAATGTAAGAACATATTTTATGAGTATATAGGCATATTACAATTTTATCATCATCAAAATTAACCTGCTATATATATGGTTCTGAAGAATTTGATGGAATTAAACCTTTTTTGGATAACAAATTCTCTATTTTTGATTGTATTGTTAATAAGAATTACACAGAGAAGATTGTGTCAATTTCTTTGGGGGAAAAGCTTTGGGAAAGAGGAGAGTTTCATAATGTCTCTGATATGCAAGTCCCAAAGTATATCATTTCATTCCTTTCATATTACAATGTATATTAATAAAAACACACTGTATTCTAATTGTATCAAGCTATTAATTTGTAGTCATTGTTACCATATTGTGGATTTGTTTAAATGTTAGCTACTGATACATATGAAAAGAGTGTGTGAAACTAAATTTTGTGGTATCATAGACCAATCTCTATTTTACATAGACCTTACTGTACATTATATACAAAATTTTGAAAATTTGACATAGACCATCTTGATTTTACATAGACATTGTCTATACAAATATAGGTCTACCGCTAATTTCGCTTACTGTAATAACTATGCATCTTATATCATACTATCCTATAGTCTAGTACTGATTTCAATATTTTTTCTGTATTGTAATATAGAATTTGGTATACTATTTATAAGTTAAATTAGAAAGACTTGAAATTTTGTTACTGAAAAGGGCAGATATATATGTACACTGGAAATTGACTTCATTGAAGCATAACAGTCTTTGCCTTAATTTTTGATACGTACTTGCCCAAAAACCAAATTTAGAAAAAAAAATACTGTTAATTCAAACAAATTCTTTCATAATTTATTCTTGTCTGAATCAAGTTTTACATGTTCCTGGCTACGGGCAAGTGGGTTAGTTTGAAGTCTGTTAAATATTACTTTCAGTGATAATCCACTAAAAATACCAAGGTACTATAGGATATATAAGACCGGACTGGAATATTTAAAGATTTTCAATATCGTGGCATTGTTTGTCAATTTTGGACATTGTGTCAAGTTTATCAAATTGATCCATTACAGAAGGGTTTGTCAAATTGATTCATCGCGGCTATGGTTTATCAAATTGATTCATCGCGGCCATGGTTTGTCAAATTGATTCATCGCGGCCATGGTTCATCAAATTGATTCATCGCGGCCATGGTTTGTCAAATTGATTCATCGCGGCCATGGTTTGTCAAATTGGTTCATCGCAGCTATGGTTTGTCAAATTGATTCATCGCGGCCATGGTTTGTCAAATTTTTTCATCGCGGCCATGGTTTGTCAAATTGATTCATTGCAGCCATGGTTTGTCAAATTGATTCATCGCGGCCATGGTTTGTCAAATTGATTCATCGCGGCTATGGTTTGTCAAATTGATTCATCGCGGCCATGGTTTGTCAAATTGATTCATCGCGGCCATGGTTTGTCAAATTGATCTATCATGGCCATGGTTTGTCAAATTAATTCATCGCGGCTATGGTTTGTCAAATTGATCTATCACGACCATGGTTTGTCAAATTGATCTATCATGGCCATGGTTTTGTCAAATTGATTCATCGCGGCCATGGTTTGTCAAATTGATCAATCGTGACCATAGTTTGTCAAATTGATCAATTGTGACCATAGTTTGTCAAATTGATAAATTGTGGCCATGGTTTGTCAAATTAATGCATTGTGGCAAGTTTGTGAAATTGATCCATTGTGGCATCATGTTTCAAATAAATCCATTGTGGCATGGCTTGTAAATTTTATCATGTAGTGATTGACTTGTTCATGGTGTAGAATCACTATTATGTACTGTTATAGAATAACCTCTGATATACATTTGATTGTTTTTGTTGTTTGTTATGTAATTATATTTTGCTGCAGTAAAACATTGTTTTCATACTTGTTATTAGATCCCAAACATTATGGGTCATTTATATTATTCCTACATGCATTAGGCACAAGGCACAAGTTAAATATACAGTGTAGATTCGACTTCTGCTACCAGTGGTTTTTACTATTTTTCCATCCGAGACAATTAAAATGAAAATTTAAATATTGAGAGTGGTGAAATATCGTAAGGAAGGAGAATCTATTTCTCCTATGACCAAAACGCTAAAATTTTTTTAAAAGTTGTTAATTTCCTTCTTAAAAGCCACCGAAAAGAATTGGGCAGTTTTTTTAATGCAGAAATTTAACCACCATGGTGATTAAAAATATAACGAAAATTTTAACAACTGGTTAAGCATGCTAAGAACAGGAGATAAACTAATACAAGTAAAATTGAAGACAACATTGTTACTGCTTTTCACTTGTTATTCTTGCATGGTTGTATTGTTGTATGGGCTTTATCTTTTTTTTCCCATTAATGGGTTAAAGGGACATTATCTGCCAAATTGTAAATTTTTGTTACCCATAAAAAGTATCAGATATGATTTATGCCTTAATAAAACATGTTTCTGTAACTTATAAATATTATGAAAAGTACGTGCATCGGGAAAAAAAGGTGCAACTGCTCGTGTTTTGAGATCGATCAAGAAATGGACGCCATCTTTTTTAATGTTAATTATCGACATTGTTTACGGAGTTTGTCGAATCGTCATTAAATCAGTACAACAATGCACTTATTTCTTATTTTTTTTGTGAATCTACTTTTAGTCGGTGGTAATTATGGACAAAGAACCATGCAAGTTGGCAGTTAATAAGCGACAAAATACAAATTATTCGTTTTTACCTGTCACTAGTAAGGTCAATTGCATACAGAAAAAGCGAGGTCAAATTATTTGCTTGCAAGCAAATAAGTAATCGATGGTAATTTTCATTCTCAAAAGGTGGAAAGTGGTTCGATAAGCTGTTTAATGTGAAATATTTACCTTTATTTCATCATTTTAAAGCTATTTACCAATTTCCAAAGCATATAATTTTTTTGGTCAAAATCGTAGATAATGCCCCTTTAATATTTTTTTTGCATATTTTTTTTTTTTAGCATTTTATTTTTTTTGTAAAGATATGTACATGTACTGCTGAATAGTTTTCAGTTATAAAATTAAAAAATCAGACACAATGTGTCATAAAAGCTGATTTTTTGGTGAAATTGTTTATCTACTGTTTCAACAACCAAAGACATCCAATCAAGGAAATGAAAGTATTGACACCAGAGATGGGTACACAACTACAGAATGGTCCATTTTAACCATATGGGGTATACTCATTTGTACTTTTAATTTATTAGGAAGTAAATCCTGTACAAGTGTGATTATATCTTCCTTGTAACCATGGATACTGGATTTTATATATTTAGAATGTTACTACCGTGTTTATAAAAATATTTTAAAGACTTATAATAAAGATAAGAAAACATGAGAAAAATAAAGAATTACTAAAAATTGTGTTCATAAAATTTTATTATGATAAAAGCAAATCACAAATATCAAATTTACAATACCAGTAGCTATATGTACATCTAATTAATTGTTTATTTGAGGATTAAGCTGTCCTATTGAGAAGTAAACAAAGTATAAATGAGTAATCAATGTTTTGTTGCCATTGTTACAGCACAGGGAGGGGGTGGGAATCCTCAAAAATAACAATATATGTGAAATATTAAAACGGGTCCTAATTTGATGAAAACTAGACCTACAGCTGTTTAGGTACTTTCATTTACTTGTTATAGTCAAAATGGGAATTCATTTGCATAAATCTAGTCATAGTCATAGTTTTCATTAGAAATTCTTGTACATGTATAAGCTTCTTTAATGAACATTGCTAAACTATCATGTATTACTGAATACTGTAGATCAGTTCGATTTTGTCACTGAATGTAAAGGCTTCTTGCTCTGTGGGTGTTAAAACATTTACTTATTTTTAATAATAAAAAAGACAAATGTAAGATTTAATTATGACCAATTGGTATTTGTTGAACACTGATGTGACATTATATTCTAGTATTTGTAATGTTAAACTGGTCTTGATATTTACATGTAGCTAAAATTCTACTTCCTGAAGAGGCCGTCGTGGCGTGATCGCATAGTAGTTGGATTTACAACTATCTATGCAATCAGTGCCTATCACCACTAATGTTTTGAATTCGAATCCCGTTCATGGCCAGGTGTACAACATTATGTGATAAAGTTTGTCAGTGACTTGCGACTGGTTTTCTCCGAGTCCTCCACCAATAAAACTGACTGCCATGATATAACTGAAATATTGTTGAAATTGGCTTTAAACAACATCAAACAACAAACAATCTTCTTCCTGAACATCCTAGAAGCCTTTACATGCATGTGTCAGATTTATACAAGGTATATTTTTTATCATTTTAATTATGGAATATAACAAATTGATTTTTCATTGCTGTTTTTTTTTATGAGAATTTCGGTGAGAATTTCAACTTTTTCATGTGATCTATATTTATATCTCGTTAAACTTTCGATTAAAGTGGTATAATTAATTTTTTTTAAATACATGTTTAAAATTTAAATTAAGCAAAATTTTAATTAAAAATGAGTACTAAGGCCATGCAAAGTTAATTACTTGGTTCTCGGGCCCTTTTTTGTCAAAATTGATGAGGGAGGGCGGCATTTTTTTTTATCCTTTTACTGCTATAAAAAGTGATGAGGGAGGCATTTTTTCTTCTTTTTTTTGGTGAAAAATATGGCAATGTATAAATCTTTTCATTACTTTATTGAAAATTTCAATTTTATTTCTTCCGATGGTGGCAGAAACATCACAAGTGGTTAATTTTTATGGAAATGTCCAATCCGCTGGTCCCAACGTACCATTTTTTATCTCCGTAAACAATTCCAATAAGGTACAAGCTTCGGAGAAGCCCCCTATTATGTTTCCTGGTAAAACTGGCAAACATTTGTGCCAAATTTGCACAGAAACGATTGACATTTTGTCTAAAAGTCAAACGGAAACACGTTTTTTATTTATACATTGTCATAACGATGCTTTAAATCTCATTTAAGCATGATGCGTTTTAAAGCGTTTCACCGACCACATAATATAAGAGAAAAACGGATGCGGTTGTTTTTTCCGTACGGACAGCGCTACCGCATTAAACATTTTTTTTTTACTATTTTTGCAAAAAAATTGGCAATGCGGCGACGAATTTCCACATGCGGGCGGGCCTGAGAACCAAGAAATTAACTTTGTATGGCCTAAAGGGTTTCCAAATTTTCATTGGTTGAGATAAATGTATCAGTTTTTTCTTTGTCTATAAATTTTTGAAATTATCAAATGTTTCTTGATGTTTTCTATCATACTTCAGACAGGGGAGATAATAAAAAAATATGATTATCTCCCTTATAAGCTTTATGTGTGTATTCTATTTCTTAGCAAAAGTGACAGGAAAATAGTACCCTTATAAAGAGGAATCAAGGTTCATTTGTAGATAGATAAGAACGAATGTACTTTATAACTGATTTTTAACTAGTATTGTCATAATATCTTGTCACACAGATATAAAAATAATATTTGATGTAGATATAAGAGATATCTTTGTAGTTGGTTTCTTCTTTGTTGATATTCATACTCTGTGATATTATAACTTCTCATGTCATCAATAAAATGGATGTGGGAAAAAACATGTTTTCTATTTAATGTATGCCTTCATTTGAACTCCTCTTTCAGCAACTGGTAAACTTTATCACTTTTCAAATTCAAATTCTTTCAGCTTTCTTCACTCATGGAGAAACTATTCTGTTGTTGCCTGTTATATTGGTAGGAGGGTGTAATGTTTTTTTTTTCAATTGTTTTTGTTAAAGTGACTTCAGGGATGATCCTGGTTAGAAAATAAAATAACTGAAATCAATGAAAAATAGCTGAAAACATCTACACCCTCTTTCAAAATGGTCATTTTTTATCTGTTCTGACCGTGTCCAGCAACTTTCGGATGAAAATAGCTGAAATCAGTTAAATAATTGACAAAGGTCATCCCTGGTTTGGTTTATGGTGTTTTACACCACTTTCAACAATATTTGAGTTATATCGTGGCGGTCAGTTTTATTGATGGAGGAAAACGGAGTACACAGAGAAAACCACCGACCTACCACAAGTCAAGTCGCTAACAATCTTTATCACATAATGTATAAGTGCACCTCGCCATGAACGGGATTCAAACTCACAACTTTAGTGGTGATAGGTGCTGATAGCACAGGCAGTTGGTTCTGGAATACCTTTCACCAGATATGTTTAATTATACCTCCACAGGTGGTTTAACCATACCTGCCCAATTAAATATTGCAGTTACGATATAGAAGAAATATTGATCAACATGATGATAAACACCCTAAAATCCAATGCAGAGGACCGTTTTGTGGTGGACATAAACATCAGGAGTTGGTGATTTACTGAAACCACTTGGCCATTTTCACCAAAAGGTGTTCTCCATTTCAAACATAAGAGCATTTAATCAAGATGGTAGGCCATCAAAAGGAGAACAATGTTCGAATGGTCATAGCTTCTACATGCAGGAATAGATCATTTCAAAATTTCTGATTTTATTCTCAAAATTATACAATGTATTCTTTTACAAGGGCTATTGATGCTGTGATCGTATGGTAGTTGGATTTACAACTCCCTATACAATCAGTGCCTATCACCCCTGATGTTGTGAGTTCGAATCTCGATCAGGGTGAGGTGTACAACATTATGTGATAAAGTTTGTCAGTGACTTGCAACAGGTCGGTGGTTTTCTCCGGTTTCCTTTACCAATAAAACTGACCCCCACTATATAACTGAAATATTGTTGAAAGTGGCATTAAACACCATCAAGCAAACAGTTTAACAGAGTTTATAAGAGTTGACTCCCATATAGACAGTTAAACAGGTTCCTCATGGTTAATGCAAGAGAAATGAGCAAAACATTCAAATGACATGTGTAAACATTTTGTACTTTATATGATGATTTTATTGCAAAAAGAAAATTCACAAGTAGTTACAATGTAGGAATTTTTACAGAATACAAGTAAAATTGCATGCAGATTGAATATTTTGGCAACTGCTCTTGCATTGACCATGGAACCAGTTGACTGTCTGGAAAGGAAATAACTCGTTATTTTCAATTATACGGAAATCTACAAACAGTGAAGATGGTTTCTACCACTCATTCATTCTAAACCACTATATGGAATAAGACTTCATTTTAGAAATTCTCTATTACTGTAAATTTATTTTTATTCGTTGAATACCAATTTTTGTTGCATGAAATTTAATGCACCAGGAACAGTATATGTATCAAGAGAAGTTAGAAATAAGTTTAAAAAAACACGAATTTGAATATCAACGAACATCTCACTATCCAATTTTCCAAGAAAATTGATACCTACAAAAATAAATGAAACAAGTTTATACTGAAGATAAACAGGCAACATTTTATCTGTACTCATCCATAGTTACTAATTGTAATTAAACAGAATGAGTACAGATTGTGTATATCAGTTATACAATGTTATCATTCAATATTAAATATAATAACAAGATCAATTTTAAAATAATTCAATCTTTATTAGAAGTATATCTTTTATAATTTGACATACAATCATAATACACCAGGTACATCACTTAAATTATACTTAATCAAGACATTTATAACAACCCTATAACAAGTTTATAAACTAAATATCTGACAATCCAATATATATATAGAACGGCTGATTTGAGGTCTCACTGCGATACTAGTGATAATGTATGTCGTGACCTTCAAAGCTGACGTTGTTGTTATTAATAGCATCATAATGTGTTTGATGTCACATGACTGATAATTTACAGCATCAGTCAGTTTGTTGATACTAACACTATCATTCGGTGAGATCAAAGGTCAAATGTCAAAATTAAAGATGAATACAAATACATGCAACTTTGAAACGATGATGTCAACAGAGTATATTGCCCACGACACGGCGTTGAAAGTTAAGTTACATGTACATTGCAAGATCAATGTCTTGTTTAATTTTTGTGCTTAAAGTAAGCAATTTTTCAGCCATATGATGGCGAGACACGTGTTACTTTTTGATAAGATGATGACAATTACTGTTTTGTATTAGACTAACAAGCTAAGCTGGATTTTCATGCTAATGCTAGCTCACTCTACATATAGTCATGTTGCTCCACTTGGACAAATAATTCCAACTCTAGGCCAACCAGTGTCTGTTCACAGTCCTTAATAGTCTTGCAACCAGATACATAATTTGATGGATTTAATGTGCTGAAAGAAGACACGGCTAAGTTGTATATCGTTGGAAAGATAACGACAAATGGCATAAGAATACACTTGTCGTCAAAGTGAAAAACGGCTGCGTGTATCAAATATTTGAGGTCAAAGGTCAGGCTACAGCTTCGTTCAAATGTTGGAGAAGATTAATAGTATAATTCTGTATGTCCTAAAAATTATGTAACGTTGAAAATGTTCATTCTGTTTGACATAATATAGTTACCATTGCCATATTTTGTAAGTTTTGATGGAAAAAAATCGGAAAATTAGCCTTAATCTTGAACTTTGATATTTTTCGTAAATCTCAACTGACAAGACGTTAACCCGACCTTGAACTTGACATATTTGCAAAATGCTTGATATCTTGACGGTTTCTTAAAAAACATGCCCTAAATTCATTTTTAAACATAAAAAAAAACAGATTTCACTTTTAACAAAAAAATTAAGGGAGTCCATAGTAGACCCAAAATCATGGCAATTTAGTGGTTGTGCATCTAATTACGGTCAGTGACTGCTTAAGGTTTTTGAGTTATCAATTGAGATAAGAAACCTTAAAATATGAAATAGAATTGGTTTCTACATAAATTAAGCTTATTAAGTCATCGGAGGCAAAGCTTAGGTCTCAAAAACACTTACATATGTTACACCAAACAACAAACACCCTCCATGGCAACCACATGATTGAAATTATTAAAGCTAGTACGTATGAAGTGTGTGGCCTTCTAATATCAGTAAAATACTATTTAAGATGAATTAAGAATGAAATGATTTCAGATGTACGTTAAGAGAAATCATTGAAGTATTAGAGATTTTTTAAGTACTGTGATATCACAGACGGTATCACAAGATATTTGATGACTTTTCAAAATCACTGGCTTATTAGTACACAGATTACTCAAATAAAGCGACAGTTAGATGCAACAATTATATGTTCATTTCATCATCACTATCTTCATCTGTAGTTTGAGTCAACGGGTTGCAACATGCATCAGTCCCTTGACATTGACATAGCTCAGTGCAGGTCAGATTTTGTTCAGCACAAACACAACCCTGAGAACACGAAGATTTGCCTTTACATGTACACTGCAAATCTTTCAGAAAATCTGAAGAAGTCTGACCAACAAAGTAAACGAGTGACAATCCGTTTTTATCTTTCCAACCAAAGTCCAAGACGGATTTTTCAGGTGGTTGCGCTGTGTCTGACTTCATCCAGATG
>MJUT01041092.1:327507-375924 GCA_002080005.1 Gigantidas platifrons | reverse complement strand
GATGTGGTGTCTCAACCTGTTAAAGCATGCACTGCAGGCAATAACTTGCATACAAGAGGACCCTGGATATGGCAAACATCAGCGATGATCATCCTTTGTTCTTGTAACTGTCCCAGTTTTGAACCAGAGTTCTTTTGTGTTCCTCATTGAAGGAACAATTGATTTTACTAAACCTAGTACCTTTCGAAGTTTCTCTTTAGACATAACATGCGGTTCATTAGCTTTCTCAAAGGACTTATCATCAATCAACCATGCAAGAAATTTTGTAAGAGTAGATGGCATTTTCCCCAAAGATGTTCCTAGAGAAACATCACTAGCATTTGGATAAAATTCATGCTCAATATCAAGATTTTCTATGTCACGTCTTATAATGCTTGAAGCAGAGTGGAGAATCTGCTCTTCCGAAATTTCACTACAGGCTGCAGACATGCCTTATTCAAACTCCGTTACCTTCAAAATAGATTTTAACTTTGCAGCAGCAGCGATTGCATCAGCAATCTTGAGGCTAGAACTAAATACAATACTTGACATACCTTGACCTCTCTGAGGCTGAATAGTTATTGAGCTGTCGTAGTAACTGGCAAGCTTACATTGGAGCCTAGTCGACTGGTAGTTTTCAGAAACATCTTTTGGTAAAAGTGACTTGTATATTTCAAGAATATGAGACATAAGAAAAGCTTTCTTGTGTACAAAAAGGTCATCACTGATTCTAGAAATAAGGCAGTCAAAGATAACCGCATGAGCTGACTGCTCAGTTTCTTTAAATTCAACTTTAAGTGGCGTCGAATGCAATAAAAATCTTCTAATGCACCCCGAATGATAAACAGCACTCGCCAGAAAATCAGGTTTATTGAGTGTTTTGGGCATCATCAAATCATTGTGCTCTTTTGCACGACTCATTAAGCTATCTAGGCGCTCTGACGATTCAAATTTGTGTAGTTTAAAGTCTCGTTTGAAACTTTTTTCTCTTGCATATGAAGCATAAATTGCTATCAATGGAACTGGGTTGAACCACCGATCGGGTCTGAATGACAGCTGAATCGGGAATTGATCCATTATCCTCATTCTCTTCAAGCTGTGTGAATGGTCTACAGTTGTGTTTTCTAGTATATGTTTTGTAGCATGATCTGTGGTAAAACACTTTTACATTTGGGGACAGTAAGCCATCGACGGATGATAATTCTACAGTTATTCTTTCAAATATATCGTCTCGCCGTACATTCATAGCTTCAATGAAGCTGTTCTTACTTATACTCCTCATGCAAATCAGGTTTTCAAGGCTCGGACACTGGTAAAAAATACATTTGTCCCACATAATTGCTGGTCTTCGTCGTTTAGAACTCGACGGCTCAAGCTTTAAAGAAGCTGCCAAAACTTGCCATTTTCAAAACAATGGGTTGATAAAAAACAGAGCAACAAAGACATATATGACTATTTACATCTGATTGAACAAAATGTCAAACAATAGAAATCAACATCCCAAAACAAGTGAAAAAATTCATCATTTATGACTTTTCAAAATACTATTTACAACTTATTTACGCACTAACACAATTTGATTAATGAAACAACGGCAACCAGAATAAATTTGATTCCCAAGTGTTTGATTTGTGTATTTAAAACGCTAATACACAAACTCTAAAATAAACGCATATTTACAAAAATAACTATGAAAAGCAAATTGTCCTAAAGTAAAATACATTCAAAACAATTGAAATACGACAGTGAAACTACAATTATGTGTCTAATTTCAGTGATAAAGCAAGTACAAATTGTCCTAGTTATTGAACTAATTGAATAACCTATAGACTCGATTGACGGAAGGCTATTTTTCCGTAATTACCAAGTGGTAAAACATTATTTTTCTTTGTTGATTTTAAATAAAGCTTCTTGATGTTTTATCTTAAAATTTGGCAGGGAATTCGCTAACACAATATTATTACATTTTGAATGCAAATCAATGTATCGGGTATAATTTTTTTCGTCCGTTAAGAGAAAAACGCCTATAAACTGACAGTAAATTTGATCAATGTTTGGAAGTTTAACATTCGATAATGACACATGTTTTTGCAAAACCAATACATTCATGTTCATTTTACATGTTTTCTCATGCAAATAGAATCTTTATTTTATTTATATGTCATACAATGATGCAACGATTTCATTTTCAAATTGACTAGTGAAATACGTGTTTTTGGGGTGGCTCAGTTAACAGACCGATATTGCGCAAACTTACCGCAAAAATCATTGACGACAACTTGAAATGGAAAGAAGACATATTTATCTAAATATTAAGAGATATTGCAGCTGTGTCTTATTTCAGCACATTAAACTCGAGAAATAAGCGACTTTTCAGTAGTTGGTTGCAACACTATAATGTTGCATCCTTGAGGCACAAGCAACAAATCTCAATTTTTTAGCCTTTATTTTGACTGGTCCAGTGATCTAACCCACAATCTATCATGCTCTAGACAAGCTTAATGTGTTGACCAATTATGTATGGTAAATGTTAAAAACAAATTGCGTAAAATTCCATGACATTTGGTCACGGCAAAAACTTTATCGTAAGAAATGTGGAAAAGATGTTTTTTCATGGACAAAGTCCCATAACTCTGGTACAGCTTAATGGGGAATCTTTTTTTCAAAATCAAAAGACACCATACCTTTATCACTCCTAAAGTTTTATGAAGTTTGGTCAAAGCAAACTCGAGTTACCGATGTATATGTAAAAAATGTTTTTTTATGAACAAAGTCTGATAACTCTGCAACAGGTTGACTGTAATGTTAAATCTTAACATTACAGTCAACCTAATACAATCTACAAACATTCCAAATGCTCTACCAAAAGGTCAAACAAATTAAAGATTTTTAAATATTTTGTGTAGGTACAATATACTGAACATAAAAAAGCTTCTGTCTGAGTTTTATGAAATGATATGAAGCTTTGATGAAGTTATTAAAAAAAATTCACATTAGTGTTAAACTTATACAATTTGAACCAAAAAAAAACAGTATAACTACATCCCAATTTTCAGCGGAAACAGAATAAATATAAAAATTAGTTGATTCTCAATGTGCTTGAGTAGGTACAGTATTTTGACCAAAAAGAAATTTCTATCCAGGATACATGTTTGATAAAGTTATTAACAATCTTATTATATAGATAGGTGTGATTTATGGGGATTTATCTGTGAAATAAATTCCGGTATCTCACGTGTAAGATATCAGTATTTTCCCACCGTAACTACTTGTACACAACTATAAGTGTGTTATCGGCTACATCAAGTTCCGCCCACTTGTTTAATCCTAATGCATACTTCGGTCTACGATTAGTTATACCATATTTAACATTTGGGTTAACCATAAATGTAGACGCTGATGTTGAAAGAAAATGTGACCATTATGTTCTGCCTTCAGCAATTTTTGTAACATGTGAGACAAAAATTAAATACATGACTGACATATTCAATGTTTCACCAGCCTAAATCATTCAGACAGAGATTAATCCTCACATACTTTTTTCATTAGGAATAATTGTGTGATATGGTTTGACAAGTCGTGTAGATAGATATATGGTAGATTCTTTTATCAAAATAATACATATAGAGTATCGTCAGTTCTGAAGGTCGAGACAGACATTATCGCTAGTATCGCAGTGAGTCTGATAGGAGTGATAATGTATGCTGAGACCTTCAAAACTGTTGTTATTGCTTTAATCGATAACATCATCATGTGTTTGATGTTAAACCAAACAATGATTTTCATTAAGTTCATTGGTACTGACAATAGCACGTACACGCAGTGAAATAAAAAGGGAAAAATGTCCAAATTAACAATGCAGTCAAACATGCTTTAGCGACCACCTCTATTAAGCAATAATTTGTATTATGTTACCTTAATTTTTATTTCCCTTCACAGTGCATTTTATATCAATCAAACCTGTATTAAGCGGC
Organism: Gigantidas platifrons; assembly: GCA_002080005.1. Lineage (NCBI taxonomy): Eukaryota > Metazoa > Mollusca > Bivalvia > Mytilida > Modiolidae > Gigantidas > Gigantidas platifrons. The sequence continues at coordinate 371,971 of MJUT01041092.1, read as the reverse complement.
CACCTGTCTTATGTGACCATATTTCACTGTTCTCTTGGAAGATCACATAAGACAGGTTTGTCAATTAGTCATAATTCTAAAAACAAGCCGCCTTGAAACAATTATATTGATATTTTGATTGGACTACCAGCATATCATTAAATTATTTTTTAATCAATTTATGTACAGCAAGTACATACAAAGCCATTAATGGAATTACTACAAATGGATAAATTGATTGATGTGCATGATGACTATACTTCCTCCATTTTTAACAGTTGAAGGATAAAAATACAATGTACCTATTTTATGTACAGTATGTTCTAAAAAATACTGGGAACTAATTACAAATTCTCAGTACAGTAGTGGTCCCCTTCTTATGAGGCCACCCCTTTTGCTATGGAATAGTGGCCTCTCTTGAGGGGGACAATTTAGCAGTATTTAACTATAGAGTGAAACCTCTCTAAGCCAAACCCTGAATAAACCAGAATTTTGTATATACCGAACATTATTAATAAAGTCCAAATTAAGAAAATCTTTATTAACTTAACCTGTATAAACTGAACACCTTTCTATTCCAAACTCAAAAGGTAGACCCAAGGAGGTTCAGTTTAGACAAGTTTCACTGTATTAGCGTATCTGGGCTGATAAGAGGGCTGGCCTTTTGTTGGGGTTTGCCTTATAAAAGGGAGACTACTGTATGTAAACAAGATGATGACAGTAAACTTTGCCACAGATCTATTGTTAAGCCATAAACAAAAGCTCTTTTCTTGTTTGTTTCATTCCTTTTTCAATATGTCACTTAAATGTTACTACATGTAATCATAAATATGTTCCAACTGGTTGTCATGGATACACATATTGAACTACTGTTTTTAATGTAGACAGACTAGATCCTTGGTAGCCTGATCCAAAATGATTCCTGAAAAAAAAGTCATATTTATAGTTAAACCTGTTTTTTTTTCAAAGTTAGTTATTTTTTATACACTTCAATCATTTAAAATCAGATGTTTGTTGTATATTTGTTTAATTTGATAGTGTATTGCAGAAGAAGTATGTCAATCAAAGTAGGGACCGTCGTGGTTGATATTGTATGGTAGTTGGATTTATAACTACCTATGCAATCAGTGCCTATCACTACTAACGTTGTGAGTTCGAATCTCACTCGGGCAAGGTGTAGGACTAGTTGATACAGCATTATGTGATAAAGTTTGTCAATTACTTGCGGAAGGTCGGTGGTTTTCTCCAGGTACTTCTGTTTCCTCCTCAATAAAACTGACAACCACAATATAACTGAAATATTGTTGAAAAAGGCGTTAAACACTCTACCCTAACTCTAACCCTCAATCAAAGTACATTTGAGAAAACATGAAACATTTTTACTACATTTACAACAAGCTATATTTCACTGACAAAAGTTCCATGAAATATCTAAAGTGAAAATCATCAAAAGTAAACAAACCCTCAGATCACCATTCCCAATAATCTGATGAACTCTGCACTAAATTGATCAAGGTCAAGTGCAGGTTATTTTGTGTCATGTTTACAACAAACTATTCTTCATTGGATAAAAGGAGCCGTCGTGGCCGTGATCGTATGGTAGTTGGATTTACAACTACCTATGCAATCAGTGTCTATCACCACTGATGTTGCGAGTTCAAATCTCGATCAAGGTGAGGTGTACAACATTATGTGATCATGTTTGTCCGTGACTTGCGACAGGTTGGTGGTTTTCTCCGTGTGCTCTGGGTTCTTCAACCAATAAAACTGACTGCCACAATGTAACTGAAATGTTGTTGAAAGTAGTGTTAAACACCATCAAACAAACAAACAAAACTTCATTGGATAAATTATGAAATCAAAGTATAAAGAGTGTTGTAACATTAATACCATTTTTTCCTTTGATGTTTTTATGAATTATTCAGCTTAAAAAATATGTTTGTAGAAAACCATGGCCTATTATCTGCAATTGATATTGTACCATGCATGATTAATCAGCCATTAAAACTTGGTTGTATCCAACCACAGATGGGTGGGGCTTATAACATGTCACAACATGAAGATTTGAATGCTGTACCATAGCATTTTGTTTCATTTCTGTTACAAAACATAAATCATCAGTCTTACTCATGAACTTATTTTAAAAAACTCCTCTTGTAGATTTGTTTGTTTAAATAAGTTACATCGTAAGTCTCGTAGTAGATATAATAAATGTTCAACAAGCAATTACGTCAAATCACTGAACACAAAAAATAGCACAATCAAGATCCTCGCTTGGGTCAGGCACAAATATGTGACAGGGTTAAATCAATTTATGGGATCCCAATCCCCCCCTCCCCTCTCTAAAGTTATATAACTCTGGAACGACAAAGGTAAAAATCATCAAAAAGCATAAAGACCCTCAGACACAAAATCTAATAATCTTGTGTAAAATGTGGAGAAAATTGGTCAAAACAAAGAAGCGTTAGCATGCAACATGTTAATGGCAGATGAACGGATGGATGATACGATACCATAATACCTCATGTCTAAAGATGAGGATATAAAAACTAATTCACCAGTGTGACGATTCAATACCATAATGCGTCCCGTCTAAAGATGAGCAAATAAAACCTAACTCACCAGTGTGACAATACGATAATACGTCCCGTCTGAAGATGAGGATGTACAAACTAACTCACCAGTGATTCAAGTAGTGAAACAGTTTATATAATTCTACTCTTCTTTTGAATCCTCCATCTTGTGGAATTAACTTGTGATAACTGTCAAAGAAAGAGGAACTAAATCCTCCAAACATCTTAGAAATGGCCAGATCATATTCTGAATGTCCATAAAAACTAGCTGGATCAAAAATAACTGTAAAAAAAACCCAATAAATATGAGATTTAAATAGATAATCCTGGACTTCAGTTGATCATTATGAACAATGCAAAATTAAACGGTCATTTCTGTTTGTAGGAGGGCTCATGTCTTATTTACGTTATTTGTGCTTGCTTGCGCATAGCGGTGTCCAACACATATTGTGTTGTGTTTTCGCTTTGTTTTTCTTCGTCTTGTGTACCCTATGTTGCCAGTTTCTCTGGATTGTCCGTTTTTGATTGCCCCTTCGGTATTCTCTAACATGTATTTTCTAAACATAAAACTAATCATGCAAAAAGCCAATCAAAAGTTATGTCTTGACTTGAGACAGGACGTGTAAAACAAATTAGTTGGATCCCTTTCCTATCAACTGGACGCTCAAATCTCCAGTGACCACACGGATATAAATATCAATTAAAAAAAAAGATCTGCACAGATACACTTCAATTCATTACATCTCAGATGGTAAATAAATTTTAGAGAATACCGAAGGGGCAATCAGAAAAGGACAATCCAGAGAAAATGAAAACAAAGGGTACGCAAGACGAAGAAAAAACAAAACAAAAACACAACACAATATGTGTTGGACACCAGTATATGCAAACAAACACAAACAACGCAAATATAAGACATGAGGCCTCCTACAAACAACTGTAGGTAAAGACGAACTGAACATCGTTTTTATGTGGAAATCGTAACAGACATCACAACACAGAACTCAGAATGTAAAGGACATATAATATGCCAACACATAAAACTATATTACATATTAAATAATATAACCTGGTTCTGTTGCAGTTTCTCCAACATTTCCTCCCCATAGGTCCCCATGTAATAATGCTGGCTTGATTTCTAATCCCTCAAAAAACTTTGGTAATTTTGGCAGCAATTGTGACCATAATTCCCTGGCTGCTTTATTGTTGTACTGCAATCAAAACGTTTACAAGAAATTTAATTGAATACTGTGGAATCAGTATTAATCCGTGGTGTCCTAATTTTCGTAGATTTTGTGGTCTACTTAAACTACGAAAATTAAAATATTACGAAATACCATTTTCTTATTGATTGTTGTCTGTAGTGTTTGAAACCACGAATTCAAGAACCCATGGATCAATGCATTATGTAGAAACCATGAATTCAAGAAGCCATGGATCAATGCATTTTGTAGAAACATGAAAATTGGTAACAACAAATAAAGTACTTTCCCAGTACATGTCTTTAACACATGTTTTTATCACAAAACTTAGTTTACATAACTATTGGTAAATACATTTGAATATACTTTTACGAGTGAGTGAGGGATTGTTATTTATTGCAAATGAGCAATTTTTCAGCCCTATCATGGCGAGAACAAGTTACATTTTGATGAGATGATGAAAATGTCCCTCTTGTACTAGACCAACATACTTAATTGGATCTTTATATTTATTGCTAGCTCACTGAAACAACAATCCATGGGTATAAATGTCAGACATATTATCCTGATTCAGAGCAACCAGTATTTGCCCTTACTTCTTAAAGCTGTGTGCTTATCGGAGGAGCAACAAATACCAATTTTATGGTCTTTGGCTTGATCCGACCTGGGCTTAATCGCCATGCTGTTGAGGTGAGTTCTTTTTAGTTTAAAATAAAAGTCAAATAGTAAATACATGTACTCAGATTCCATATTTTGACCATTTTGTGTAAATTATGTGATATTGGTTGATAATAAAGATAATGCTTGTAATTATTTTAATTTTCTTGACAGTCCAATTTTTTTACTACAGTTGCAGTTTTGTTTAATAAATAAAATTTATAAACAATACACAGCAATATGCAAATGTGCGAAAGCAAATTATCATTAATAACATTATTTATTCCAAAACTTACATTTTTATTCTAAAATTTACATTTCTATCCAAAACTTACATTTTATTCCAAAACTTACATATTTATTCCAAAACTTACTCCTTTTTATTCCAAAACTTACATCTTAATCTCAAAACCTAAAACTTTTTTTTATTCCAAAACTTACATTTTTATTCAACAATTCCATCTGTAAATCAATCTTCCTTGCATAAAATTCCTAACAAAAATCAAAGCAATGAGTTCTTGAAGAAAATAAATAATCTTACAAATCAAGAATGTATTCATAAGTAACATTAAAACAGATTGTAAAATCATTGATCTATGATTAATTTGTTTTTAACACCACTTTCCGTCAGATATTGGTTTATGCTTATGTCTATGGTGTTTAATGCCACTTTCAATAATACTTCTGTTATAGTGTGGTGGTCAGTTTTATTGGTGGAGGAAACCGGAGAACCGTTTTAAATAAATACAAGTAAATCGGCTGAACTACATGTACATATGGATTTGTAGCATTCCTAATAGCTCCGAGCAAATTATTTCTTTTTCTCCAATAAAGAAACCATGTAACATGTATATTTAAATAGGAGCTGTAAGCGAAGAGTATTGTGTTTGTTTGTTTGTTTATTTGATGGTGTTTAATGCCACTTTCAACAATACTTCAGCTATATCGTGGTGGTCAGTTTTGTTGGTGGAGGAAACCAGAGTACCCGGAGAAAACCACAGACCTGTTGCAAGTCACCAACATTGACCTTATAACTTCAAATTTGTACTTCGTGGTTCACTGAATTTCATGGCTTTCCACTCATTTTCAAGTAGAAGGTGATAATTCTAAAGTAGAAGGGGGATCCTACAAAACCAGTATGCAAACAAAGCCGTATTTTACTTTCACTTTGACATTTTCATTTTTGAAAACAAAGTAGCTGGGGGGGAAATGCAATTAGACAGGCAATTTGCCCAGTGCCCGGCTGCTGTGGAATGCCCTGAGTAGTCCTTCTGAACAACATGAAAACAATCTGATATCCAATTAAAATTAATGAATCTACATTGTAAATAGTGTGTAAGGTTCATCTTTTACATGATACAACATTTTTTTCTAGGGAACTGAAAATAATTAAATTTTTCACATATTTAAATAAATACGAAATGTACAATGCATTAGTTCCCCTCTTAAAAGGTCCCTCCCACCAATGGCCAACACACTTATCTTAACAGATTTCAGATGTACTGAGATAGTAAAGTATAACTAAATTGTACCTCTCAAGAGAGACCACCCTTCATATTTTATTCTAACAGCATATCTGTTAACCCTCCCGCATTTCGCGGGAGACTCCTGCTTTTGAGCTCGGCCTCCCGCAAAGAATGTGCCTCCCGCGCGGGAGACTAAAAACTCCCGCTTTGAAATACTTCTCCCACATTATCTCCCGTGACCATAAATTTGATTAAAATCGAAAAATTGGACGCCATTTTTGTTGTTTTTATCAGCTGGGTCATTAAAACGTTTGCGTGAATCAGCTGATTGTTACTCGGAATTCTCTCGGTTTTTACTAGAAACGCCGATAATGTAAGTTGTTTACAATATCGAATGGATAGCTACACGAATCAAAGTTGTGGAAAAAGAAAATTTGAAGGCGAATATCGTTCAATTACTTACTTAAATACGAAAAAAACTTAAAAAAAAATACAATTCAACTATGTCACAATCAAGGAGACGTTGGAATTCAGGACCTAGCACCCTTTCTTCAAAGAAAAAGAAACATTATTGCAAATTCTTGGAGGACTGGACAAAATTATATGATCAGGTGCAGCCTACTTCTTTAAGGAATGATATGGCATTTTGCAAACTTTGTTCTACAAATTTTAGTGTCAGCCATGGTGGTGTATATGATATTAAAAGACATGCTGATGGAGATTCACACAAAAAAGCAGTTGCTTCAACAAGGAAATCAACCAATCTTAAAAATGCAGACCCAGAGAGAATTTTTTCTATGTTAAAAAGAATCCAGACAGATATGAGATCTGAGTTGAACAATGACACACTTTGTTCTTTATTATGTGCAAAGCAAAATCATAACTTGTTGTGTTATGAGTACGAACCAAGTGACTCTGTTCTAAGATCAGCAAAACAAGCTGTATTGTCCTACCAAAGTGGTTTGAAGTAATGTTGCTCAGCAACAACAATAAAAGTTGTACAGTAAATTTTGTTTGCTTTAATCTACAAATTTTAGTGTTAAAAAGTTCGTCACGCAAAATCTCCCACATTAAATAGTTGGAATGTGGGAGATCTCCCACATACACAATCTCTGAGGTTAACAGGTATGTAACAGTAAAATGTGATCTGAATAAAAATTCATTTTTCTATTAGAAATGTCGAACAAAAATGCTAGTGTGAAAATTCTAAATTATCCACAATTTTTTACTTTGTTAATGCAAAAGGGGAGACAACTGGTGTCAAAAAGAATACTAAATCATGGTAATTTTAAATCTTAATAAATTGGTTTTCATATTATGAAAGCTAAAGCATGAATAACACTGTATACTGTTAGGTTGCTAGAGAAGAATTTCAAAATATCAAAGATGATTCTGGGTTTAAAAAAGCAATGAAAAATAGCTGAAACCATGCACACCCCTTCCAAAAGATACATTTTTTTACCAGTTCTGAATGTGTCATGTAACTTTTAGAGTTTTTGTTTGTTTTGAAAATAACTGAAATCAGTTAAAATAAAAGAAAAATATCATCGCTGAAACAAACAAGATAATAAACATAACATCAACCTACCACCCATGTATCTTTCCACGTGTTATCTTGCTGTAAGTAGCCACAACAGGTGTCCGTATAAAATCCAAACTTATCTACATATTTATAATACTGACTCTGCCCCACGTAGCTGTCCCCTTTCTTTGACTTCTTTTCTAGTTCTGTGTTCAACAAATGTAATCTGACAGAAAAAACAACATAGGAGAGACATTGATAACAATTTTCAAGGTATATAACATTTTAACTTTTGCTGTTTCAGTCCTCACGATGAGCACCGGTCCTCTGGCCAAAGATCAGTAACACTTTATTCGGACAGGTAAATTTTTCAGTTTTTATTCAGATATATATATATATAGAATAAATTCAAGAATTTGATTCGGACCAGTAAATTAAAATTTTGATTTCGACGACTGCTGTTTAATAGCTATTAGCAAGTCCTGTACATATACATGTAGTCCGATCCTATGGTACAGCAGGTTCTATAGTTTATTCAATCAATTTTCACTGTCATATTTTAAATTTAAAAACTATCACAGTACCATAGGATACTAATATATATATATATCTATTTTCTTGTACCCTTTCAAATCATCAGATAAAAATATTTTCCCAGCAGGATAATTTAAAAATATGTGTCCATTACTATCGTATACCGTACTTGTTTCTGATAAATCAGTAAATCAATAAATATTGAATTGTTTTTTAATAAGGTAGATTAGAGATTAGAAAGACTAAAATCTGTGGCCTTACTGCTAAATTCATCTATAAAAGCTGTCAAGACTTTATCTGACTTGGCCATCTGTATTCCTAGTTTTGATGAAATACATGTGTTCTTACTTCAACATTTGTAATCCTAAAGTTGCTAGAATTGATGGTTTGGTTTAGGTTTCTGGTGTTTAATGCCACTTTCGACAATATTTCAGTTACATCATGGCGATCAGTTTTATTGGTAGCCGGAGAGAAAACCACCGACCTGTTGCAAGCCACTGACAAACTTGATTACATAATGTTGTATAGAGTACACCTCATATACACTGAACCTACAATAATGTCCTAATGAAGGAAATCATTGTGGTAATTTAAACCAAAAATATGTCCATACTAAACAGAAAGAGATGATTCCAGGAATGTTTGATTGGTTTTATGGTGTTTAACACCACTTTCAACAATATTTCAGTTATATCGTGGCGGTCCGTTTTATATAGACAGGTTTAACTGTATTTTTTAGATTTATTCTTACCTAGCAAGTTGTTCTCCTAATTTTGCTGAAAATGTTGATAAACCATGAAAATCTAAGTGTTCCATAACAATGACTGCTCCACCACTGGGTAGATCTGTTATCTATAATTAAACAAGTCATTATTAACTAGCAAAGCTCCATATACACAAAACTGACCGATTATCTAGGAAATCTATTGTCGGTTTTGACACAGGCAGAAAATGTGGGGGCATATCTACAGATCCTGGGCAAGGTAGAGTGAGTGAGTAATTGTTGCTTAATGCAAAGTGAACAATTTTTCAACTACAATGTATGTCATAGCAAGAACAAGCTACATTTCGATGAGATAATGATAATGTCCGCTTTGTACTAGACCAACATGCTGAGTTAGTATTTAATAGTGCTAGTTCACTAAGTGTAGACATGTCCATCCACTCGGACACATTAAGCAGTTTCAGAACCATAGTCTTTGTTTTTACTACTTTATGCTTCGTTCTTAGCTAATACTGTTCCTGGGAAAGGTACATCTACAGGTCATGTGACGGGGACATTGAGACATCCTAATTAGAGGCTCAGTGGGCCATGCCTATGTCTCTCACCTTTTTATTCTATTTTGAAGAAACTTTATACAGAGCCTTCCATATCTGCTTCCTACCAAATTTCGGTTCATTTGGCTACTCGGTTTCAGAGGATATTTTTCTAGAAATAATCAGAAACAAGAATTGTCTGTGGCGGCCATGTTTGTTAACAGATCGGGACGAAATGTACAATCTTTATAGAGGACCTTCCATAGATGCTCCTATCATGCTTCGGTTCATTTGGCCAAGAGGTTTCAGAGGAGAATATTTTAAAAAATCGACCAATCAGAAACAAGAATTGTCTGTGACGGTCATGTTTGTTAACGGATCAGGACGAAATGTGCAATCTTTTTAGAGGACCTTCCATATATACTTCCTACCAAGGTTCAGTTCATTTGGCCAAGAGGCTTTAGAGAATAAGTTTAAAATGTGAAAAGTTAGCCGATGACGATGACGACAGACGACGGATGCCAAGGGATGGCAAAAAACTCACATTGCCTTTGGCAAGGTGAGCTAATAAAACTATGTGTAACATTTTAACAGTGATAAATGTATCCATTTGCTGTAAGGCAGACAGATACACTTGTAAGATCATTACTTGTTAATATGTATGAAATACTTTCTCCAATTGGAGCATTCAATGTACCTTTCCTGAGACCTTTACAATGCATGCTCTCTACAACTATCCTAGCTTACCTCCTTTTATACCATATTTTTTCCTATTTCAATACACTTTAGTTATAATTGTTTTATATCATCAAATTTGTTATTCCTTTTTCTCTCACAATTTCAATATACACATTATACATATATATATATACGTATGTATAATGTTATTTGTAAAATTTGAATTTTTTCTATGTAAATTTTTGGCTGATTTTTCATTTTCCCCTCACAATTTCATCTTTTAAAATCATCCATATGTCTTAGGAATAACATGAATTATATATCCCAATTCAATATTTTCACATGTCATTTCTATGATGGAAATAGCAAACAAACAAATGTCCTACCATAAAAAGCCTTGTATTAGCCTAGAAATTATCCCTTAAAACGATTTTAAGCTTTATTGATGGATTTGTCCTTCACACGAACGGGTTAAAAGTTGATGCGGATTATGTATCCGAACTAGGTTTTTTCTCCCGAGCTATAGAAGTGTCTCCTTTAAAACTGACATATACATTATCTCAGACACTACCTTGATTGGTTTTGGTACCCTGACTGTTTCCATGGCATTAAGTACATCTAAACTAATGTATTCTCCGTCAAACATTTTACGTGCCTGCAAAAAAGGAGTACCGGTAAATTAAACAAATTTAAGGTTTTCAAAGCAGTTTCAAATTGCTATCAGATATATTGAAATCTGTCTAAAACCAAATCTCTTTGGAACTAATTTTTCATGTTCGGAATAAACAGATGTTCGGCTTATACAGGTGTTCAGCTTATACAGGTTAGATTTACTAATATTTCCTACAATGTGACTTTAATTCAAGTTCAGTGTAAACAAGATTCTGGTTTATTCAAGGTTCGATTTATGGACAGGTTTCCTGGAATTTGTTTCAACCAATAATATGGAGTACAGTAATTGAAGTTTAACAAGACTATGCCAGATCTATTTTTAGTTATTACAAACATCTTCTGCTATTGGTTTGATTTACTCACAGTAAGTCGGTTGGTTGGTTAGTTTATGCTGTTTAATGCCACTTCAAACAATATTTCAGTTATATCGTGGCAGTCAGTTTTATTGGTGGAGGAAACAAGAAAACCAACGATCTCATATAATGTTGTATAGAGCACACCTTACCATGGTCTGGGTTTGTACTCACAACTTTAGTGGTGATAAGCACTGATTGCACATGTAGTTGTAAATCCTACCATGATGGCCTCAACAGTAATTGTAGAGGTTCCAAGACCCATATGAGCATGTTAGGAAAGCAGAAAAACAAAGACCCAGTTTCTGTCCAAGTTAGATGACGACAGGGCTATACTAAAGGATACATGTTTTGTCTAAATATTGTTTGCCTATTGTGAATAATTGTTCAACCAAGGTTATCATTTTTTGTTTTCCTAGATTTTAGAACTGTTCCGACAGTGTGGTATTTTTTGTTTTCCTAGATTTTGGAACTGTTCTGACAGTGTGGTATTTTTTGTTTTCCTAGATTTTGGAACTGTTCCGACAGTGTGGTATTTTTTGTTTTCCATTTTATTTTTACTAAGAAGCTAATTTTACTTTTAAAAACTTTAACATCTTGAACTTATTTTAACTTGTGTTATTTAATTCAAACCTGATATTTTCTATATACCTCTGATTTTTTATTTATCTTCACAAATATTTTCTTTCCATCGCCTGTTGTCATAGTAACAGCATCATTAATACATCCTCCACCATGACTACCTTGGATTGTAACATTAGTATTCAACTCCTTCCCTATTACTTCTCTTATTTCTGTTTCTGACATTTCCTGGTATTAATATTTTCCTAAATATTAAAATCAAAGGCATTGAATCAACATTTTATTACAATGCAATTCAGGATTGAAACTTACTGCCTGATTCGATCAAGTCATTGATCTACAAATGTTTAAGAAAGAAGTTAAATGTCATTTGAAATGTACCTGTCAGGGATTGGTAAGATGGCTGTGTCATTTCATATTAATAGAAATTACTTTAAATGATTAATTATCCATTCTTGATATTCAAGTAATCCTGCATTCCCACTACTTGATTATTGACCATAAATACCAGCAACACACTCAAGCTATTATTTGTAAAGCACTCCATTGGAAATAAGCTGAAAGGCTTTTATGAGTTATCCTTGGTAGACAATTATCAACATTTAATTAAGTGGCATGAAAATTTCGATCAAATACTAAAATGTTTATGTTGATATATATTTTAATCTAAATATATTTAACCTAAAGTACCTTTTAAAAAACAACATATGTCACTGTGTGAGGCTAGATATATATATATATATGAATTTCGTCGTTTGTGCGGGAGACTCCCACACAAAACGGGAGGGTTGGCAGGTATGACAATACCGTACATGCACTATTAGAACCACATCGATGGTGTAGTGGTTAGCCTTGAGTGTGCTAGATCACGGGTTCAAGTTCAAGTTGGATTAAACCAAAGACTATAAAATTGGTATTTGTAAGCACACAGCATTAAGAAGAAAGAGCAGAGACTGTTTGGCCCGGAAATAGGATAATATTTCCGAGTGAAACGATTTTTGTTTCACTATAAAATTCAACAAAGCATGTTGATCTAGTAAAAAGCAGACATCGTTATCATGTCATCGAAAGTAACTTGTTCTCGCTATGATATATCAGAAAAATTGTTCATTTGGCGCTGAACAACAATCACGATCACACACTCACTCACCCACTATGAAAAGTAAATACATATGTATTAAGTAACTATACAAAAAATTATAATAACTATTTGGGGGATTTTATACTGCAAACTTCAAACTTCAAATTAAAGATTTTAGCAAATAAATCCACTCAACAATATAATAGTTATTATTGATACATTTTCTAAATTCACAATTCAGACTAACTCATGATGTTCATTACCACCAAGACAGTTTCAGAGGAGAAGAAGATTTAAAAAAATCACACAATCAGAATTAAACAAGAAATGGCTGTGGCGGCCATGTTTGTTAATGGATGGAGACAAAATGAGCAATCTTAATAGAGGACCTTCCATATATCCTTACTACCAAGTTTCAGTTCATTTGGCTATGGGGTTTCAGAGGAGAAGACTAAAATGTGAAAAATTAATGGACGACGGATGCCAAGTGATGGCAAAAGCTCACATTGCCTTTGGCAAGGAGAGATAAAAATACCAGTCAGTGCATGTGATTTCACATTATGACTTTTGATACCAATAATGTCAGTTTTGAAGGTATTGACATACATTATCACTAGTATGCTAGCTCATCCTAAAAAAAGATGCTTAACTTCTGTAGGAAGATATCGAATAAATTAACATATGTTGGAGTCTATGACTATGTAGAATCCTGAGGATTATGCTCGGCTTCACCTCCTAATATCTTCTTCATATCAGAAATGCTAATCACTGATTGGTCGATTACATAATATGATGTGACTCTTGAATCGAGAATTAAGCAAGATGAATCTTAGCTTTGACATGCATTTCCGTAACAAGCCCCTGTGTAATCTGGTTGAGATTAGGATTCTGAAGAAATTTATGTAGAAACTGACCGAAAATCTCTTCGGAATTCTAATCTCAACCAGATTAGCCCCTATGGTCAAGCACTATATAATGCCTACCTGAATAACACGACCCAATTTATCATTTTATAATTCTGATTATCCCCCTCTACCATTTATAATATCTTCAATGTCATATCTGCCATCATAGCCCAAAAAACTAAAAGAATTAGAGTGGATTAGCTACAATGTAAATATTACCAAACAATATAAACTGTGACTTTATACTAGTACTAGTGTGTTATATCGATATATTATGAATTACTATTAGTACAAAACTTAAATGTCAATGATATCAAAAATGACATTTTTCATAAAATGGTGATTTGGATTATCAGTATTATGGACAACGTATTGGTGGCCTAACTTAATTACAAATTGAACATAAATCAGAGCCTGTGACTGTGTACCAAGAACAAGAGTGCATTTCAGTTTTCGATACAATCGTTTATTCCAGATGAGTTCCGAGAATAGGACAAATTCGCGGGAAATTGGTAGTCGTAAAAACAATATCGATAACATTTCCGGAATTTGTACTTCACTTTTTAGCCATGTTTTTGTTTTGTTTTTTTAATGGTTCAAACAGACAAACGAAACAATCTTATAGTTCTTTTTTTATATATTTATTTTCTTCCCTTTATTTTCAGTCGGCCAAACATCTTTTCAAACGTATGTTATTTTGTTTTGATGTCTTTCCGACTTGAAATATCGACCTCCACCACATAAATGTTTCATTTAAGCATGTTTTCTTACATTCGATCTCGTTTTAAGAAGAGTTTGAAGATACCAAATGGGTAATCAGAATCCGTATATTGAAGAGAAACAGACAACACAATTGGTGTTTAGAATTAGAACTCTTTTTTAGATAGATGCATGTGCTTTTAAAATTGTTTTTTTTATTATTAATGTTGCTGGTTTCAATGTGTTTCATTTTATCCATGCTTTTTGTTTACTCACATCAATATATAATATGCTTAATTTATGCCTCTGATACTGCTGTGTTTTAATTTATGCTTCTGCTGTATTTTATATGCTTCATATCTTAGATTGGTTTTAAATTTTAAATTTCATAGAAATTTTAATATGACAGTGTTTTTGTTTGCTTGTTTTACAAATATTGTGTGCATGTTTTTGTTTTATGTTGATATATGTATATTCTTACGTCGGATTTAAAAGCTCAACAGAGCTTGTGTTTTAATGTTTAATTTATTCCGACTTTACATAAAGCTTATTGTATTGTATTGTATTGTATTGTATTGTGTTGTGTTGTGGTGTACAGTAATCTAAATTATAATCAGAAAGCAATCTTGATTACAGGTCGAAATCAATGTATAATTGATTAAATTACGATTACCTGTAATGTAAAAGATGGCTTACTCAAGGATTTATCCTTGGCTTATTACATCTGATTACTTTCACCCCAAGTCTGCATGATGTACCCCAAAGATAAAATCTGTGTGCATAATGGAGAAATCAGTTATGTTTTCAGTGGGTAACACATTTTACCAGGGAAAATCCAACCACAGATGCAATCAAATCAGCAGAAGTATTCCCTGATAGCTATGCAGCTTATAGGAACGACAGAGTGGCACTTCATATTAATACAAAACAACATTATAACAACTGAACAACCCCAATACGTTACAAAATGAGAACTCGACTGAGTCAAAATCAAACTTAAAGACTACAACGATCTACTAATTGGTGCATTCTACATGCCACACAGACACAACAAAGACATGGAGGAATTAGAACAATCACTCAAAATCATCATAGAAGAAAGCAACAATAATAACAACATACTAACAGGGGACTTTAACTGACCAGATCTCTATTGGGGAACACTTTTACTAAAACACGAGGCAAGCGACAAAGAGGTTCAAAGAACGCTGATAGATATCACTTCTCAATCTGGACTCACTCAACTCCATGAGGAACCAACAAGGGAGAATAACCTCCTTGACCTATATATTCACCACCAACCCAACACTAGCCAAAGCTTCAACAAATATAACGGGGGTCTCAGTAGTTACGAATATAGACACCAAGCCTTACTACCAAAAAAAAACATCTAGGAAATCTTATGGGCAAAAGCAGATTGGGAACAAGTGAACCAGGACCTAGATACTCTAACGCCAAACATTCAAGAAATGGTGGAAAGTAGACCCAACATAAACGACATCTGGAACACGTTTAAACAACACCTCTTAAAATGCCTTGACAAACACATTCCATCCAAAACCATCAAATCAAACAACAGACTACCATGATTTAACCACAAAATAAAGAAAATTATCAGGAAAAAACACAGCTTATACAACCAAGCTAAAAGAACTAAGATATGGTCAAACTACAAACACTACCAAAAAGAATGTAAACGACAAATAAGGAAAGCAGAATGGAATTATATAAACTCTGATATACTAGAGGGGATGGAGAAAAACAATACGAAACCCTTTTGGAAGTACGTTAAATTTAGGAAACAGGACAACATCGGGGTAGCTCCACTTAAAGAATTACGAAAAGAATACTTTATCACAAGGCTTTATTAATGTATAAATCTAAAAATGAATTAGTCCCGGAATATTTATCAAATCTTATTGCTTCTGCAAATAACAAAGAGTCATACGATACCAGATTTTCATCATCAGACAATTTCCTTGTTCCGAAACCAAATACAGAATTGTACAAATCATGTTTTTCTTTTAGTGAGCCAAAAGTATGGAACTCACTACCAAATGAATTTAAAACCTCGAAAACTGTATTTGAATTCAAAAACTCTTACAAATTATTAAATTTTTGATAAACTGATTTTCTTTATTGTTTGCGTTATGTTATTTAAAATATGTGAATATGTTATTGTGTTATATATACTTTGCTGATATCTATGTCCATGTACTTATGTATTGTTGTCAGAGAGCCTTATTGAAAATTGGTATAATCCAAATAAGTTACTCTCTCTAAATAAAGATTTTTATTTATTTATTTATTATTTAAAGAACGAGGACACCTTATAAATAATAGCAAAGAGAAACCGCAGATCCTAATTAAACAATTTTCGTCAGTTTCCACGAGGGAAAAAGTCAATAAAATGCCTAAAACACACAGAAGAGTCCAACAAAACATTATATTCCAACGTTCAATAGACCATGGTAAACTTCCAAATGACTGGCTAAACGCAAATGTATCCTGTATATACTCAAGAAATGGAATCAACACTCTGCAGAAAATTATAGACCAGTGTCGCTCACATCAGTACCATGCAAGCTACTAGAACACATAATATGCGGACACATGATGAAACATCTAGAGAAGCACAACGTCTTTACATCACTAAACCATGGGTTCAGATCGGGTTACTCCTGTGAAACGCAACTTGTAGTTACCATACACGACATGCTGCAATCATTCGACAAAGGGAAACAAGTAGACATAGGAATCCTAGACTTCTCTACAGCCTTCGACACAGTCTCCCACGACAGGCTCCTCAATAAAATAGATCAGTATGGAATAAGAGGGAAACAAGTAGATATATGAATCCTAGACTTCTCTAAAGCCTTCGACACAGTCCCCCACGACAGGCTCCTACATAAAATAGGTAAGTATGGAATAAGAGGGAAACAAGTAGACATAGGAATCCTAGACTTCTCTAAAGCTTTCGACACAGTTCACGACGACAGGCTCCTCCATAAAATATGTCAGTATGGAATAGGAGGGAAACAAGTAGACATAGGAATCCTAGACTTCTCTAAAGCTGTATACACAGTCTCCCACGACAGGCTCCTCCATAAAATAGATCAGTACGGAATAAGAGGGAAACAGGTAGATATAGGAATCCTAGACTTCTCTAAAGCCTTCGACACAGTCTCCCACGACAGGCTCCTCCATAAAATAGATCAGTACGGAATAAGAGGGAAACAGGTAGATATAGGAATCCTAGACTTCTCTAAAGCCTTCGACACAGTCCACCACGACAGGTTCCTCCATAAAAAAAGATCAGTATAGAATAAGGGGGAAACAAGTAGACATAGGAATCCTAGACTTCTCTAAAGCCTCCGACACAGTCTCCCACGACAGGCTCCTCCATAAAATAGGTCAGTATGGAATAAGGGGGAAACAAGTAGACATACAAAAATGTAGGAATCCTAGACTTCTCTAAAGCCTTCGACACAGTTCACGACGACAGGCTCCTCCATAAAATAGGTCAGTATGGAATAAGGGGGAAACAAGTAGATATAGGAATCCTAGACTTTTCGAAAGCCTTCGACACAGTTCACGACGACAGGCTCCTACATAAAATAGATCAGTATGGAATAAGAGGACCGCTCCACACATGATTCACATCCTTCCTAACAGAAAGGAAGATGCGAGTGGCACTTGAAGGCGAATACTCTGACGAGGCCACAGTTGACTCCGGAGTACCATGCAGAATAGTGTTGGGACCGATACCATTCCTGTGCCACATAAATGACCTACCAAACTCTGTCAAATCATCAATGAGACTATTAACAGATGACTGCCTTTTGTATAGAGAAATTAACAACAAAAATGACCATACCACCCTACAAAACGACCTAAAAAACTTCGAGAAATGGGCATCAGACTGGGGAATGCGTTTCAACGCCAAAAGGTGTTATATTCTTAGCATGAAGAAGAAGAAGAGCCATGCACCACTCCTACATATTAAACAACCAAATCCTGGAACAAGTACCATCAAACCCCTACCTAGGACTACAAATAGCAGAAGACCTCAAATGGAAGGGACATATATACAACACCTGTAAAAAAGCCAGTTCTACGCTTGGATTCCTCAGGAGAAATCTACAACACTGTCCTAGAGAATGCAGAAGAACGGCATACATGTATATTGCTCTCGTAGGACCAATTATGGAATATGGATCAGTCATATAGGGATCTATGTGCAAAACAGGAAATAAAACTGGAGAGCATTCAAAGAAGGGAGCCAGGTTAATAACAAAAGATTACAAAAGCAGGGAAGAAGAGTTCATGACTAAAATGCTAAATGAGCTAAACTTACTAACCTTACAGTCCAGAAGACAGAAACAACGTCTGATCGTCGTTTATAAAGTGGTTGAGGGGCAGGTATCAACAATGCCGCCGGACCCAGGATTTCCAGTTAGGGGGCGCACTTAAAATAATGGCGAAAATTTTTGGGGTATTTCGTGTGAAAAATCACGATTTTACGCAAAAAAATCATATTTTTTTCCAATTTTAGGGGGGGGAAGGGGGTGGGAGCGCCCCCCCCCCCTGGGACATATTTGTAAAATACCAGAAATCAAAACGTCAAATTAGAGCAAACAAATTTGACAACTGTGCATGTGTAACTAACAATATAGTGACTTCCTCGGTAAGAAACTACGGTAAATGTATATAGTGATCCCTCCGAGTAGAACCGATCAATACAAAGACTCATTCTTTGCACGAACAGCGGTTGATTGAAAACACTGTGCCCGCAGAGAAAATCGAAAGTTTCAAGTCCGCTCTCGCGGTACATCGTGACTAAGTCGCTCTCCACCCGTCATATCATTGCCCAGCAGGGATCCTATGACGTAACAATACAGATATCAAACATCATTTCTAATGAGTTTCAAATTGACAGTCAGTTCCTGTGATTTAGGTCCATTGTTCGATTGCCGGTGTCTGGACCACTCGAATTTGTTTCATCCACTAGTCCAGTCATAAGACCTACCTTACTAGAGTAGAGGTGGGGTCAGAGCTATAATCCGACATCCCGGATTCCCAATAGTCCGACGGTCCAGTAGTCCGACAGTCCGGTAGTCCGACAGACTAAGTATATTTAATAGCAATTCTATGAAAATAAAATATTTTGTCTTTATAAGAAATATTCGCTTAGTCAAGTTTTGTGTACTGTGAAAGCAATATCTCTCGTCAGACTGGAATTGCGAGATTCTTATGTGGTTTACTGATGCATATATTAAAAACTGGTGTGGAAAGATTCTTGTGTGGTTTACTGAAACATATATTAAAAACTGGTGTGGAAAGATTCTCGTGTGGTTTAATTTACTGAAACATATATTAAAATATTTTCGTCTAATTAATTTTCAAGACATTTACTTTAAAGAATTCAAAGAAAAAAGGTCTGAATATATATCCTAGACCTTGAATACGTAGCCTTTGCCTATTGATCTGTTGAATTGGTTCATCTAGCCAAGACAGTCGTTTCAGTCAGGAACATATTGCCTGTTACATTGTATACCGGGTCAGTAGACAAAAAATATTCTAACGGCTAAGAAAACGAGAGGATTTAATTTGATCGAGAAATATCCCCCCTCGAAAATCGTATGGTCGTCACTTTGAGATTATATATACATGTGTTTTACTACTCCAATGTTTGGTTGAATTGTGTTTCACTCCCAGGTTTCCGGGTCAGTAGACAAAAAATATTCGAACGGCTAAGAAAACGAGAGGATTTAATTTGATCGAGAAATATCCCCCCTCGAAAATCGTATGGTCATCACTTTGAGATTATATATACATGTGTTTTACTACTCCAATGTTTGGTTGAATTGTGTTTCACTCCCAGGTTTGGTTGACTATTGTTTCACTCCCAGGTTTGGTTGAATAGTGTTTCACTTCCAGGTTTGGTTGACTAGTGTTTAACTCCCAGGTTTGGTTGACTAATGTTTCACTCCCAGGTTTGGTTGACTAGTGTTTAACTCCCAGGTTTGGTTGACTAGTATTTAACTCCCAGGTTTGGTTGACTAGTGTTTCACTCCCAGGTTTGGTTGACTAGTGTTTCACTCCAAGGTCTTGTTGAATAGTGTTTCACTCCCCGGTGTGGTTGACTAGTGTTTTATTCCCAGGTTTAGTTGACTAGTGTTTCAGTCGCAGGTATGGTTGACTAGTGTTTCACACCAAGATCTTGTTGAATAGTGTTTCACTCCCAGGTTTGGTTGAATAGTGTTTCACTCCCAGGTTTGGTTGACTATTGTTTCACTCCCAGGTTTGGTTGACTAGTGTTTCATTCCCAGGTTTGGTTGACTAGTGTTTAACTCCCAGGTTTGGCTGACTAGTGTTTCACTCCCAGGTTTGGTTGACTAGTGTTTCACTCCAAGGTCTTGTTGAATAGTGCTTCACTCCCAGGTGTGGTTGACTAATGTTTCACTGCCAGGTTTGGTTGAATAGTGTTTCACTCCCAAGTTTGGTTGAATAGTGTTTCACTCCCAGGTTTGGTCGACTAGTGTTTCACCCCCCGGTTTTGTTGACTAGTGTTCACGCCCTGGTTTGGTTGAATAGTGTTTCACTCCCAGGTTTGGCCGACTAGTGCTTCACTCGCAGGGTTAGTTGAATAGTGTTTCACACCCAGGTCTGGTTGAATAGTGTTTGACTCCAGGTTCGGTTGGTTAGTGTTTCACTCCCAGGTTTGGTTGACTAGTGTTTCACTCCAAGGTTTTGTTGACTAGTGTTTGACTCCTAGGTTTGGTTGACTAGTGTTTGACTCCCAGGTTTGGTTTAATAGTGTTTCACTCCCAGGTTTGGTTGACCAGTGCTTTACTCCCAGGTTTGGTCTAGTGTTTCAAGATGATCAACATTCCAATGGATACTAAGTGTGCCCCACTAATCACTGCTTTGTTTCTAAACTCTACACATCAGGCAGACTTACTTCAAGGGCTTCTCAAGATTAAAGATAGAAAATTGGCCCAAACCTTTAAACCCAGCTTCTGCAAAATAAATGACGTTCTGTCACTAATTGTTGTCAAACACCAAATGATTTTTTTCAGCTAAGATGTATGTAATGGCAAGAACAAGTTGCTTTTTGATGAAATAATGACGATATCCATTTTGTACTAGACCAACACACTGAATTGGATTTTTATAGTGCCTGCTAATAGATAGATATGTTCTTCACTCTAGCACATTATCCACACACTAAGCCTATTAGTATTGTCTTTTATTCCTGAATCCTGCACAAATAACAACTTCATAGTCTTTAGTTTGACCCAACTATGAATCAGGCTCAAGATTTACTGTGAGGTGAGCATACCATCTATTACACCACACAGCCAGTCATAATGCAAGAGCTAGGTATAGTCCTGTTTATGGAGCTATATATTTATAGTTTGTCTGCCAGTTGGGAGGGAAAAAAGGGGTGGCGGTGGTCCTAGTTTCTTTCTAGATGGCAATACTAACAAATACATATATACGGTATGTAGCCCAAGTATGTTAAGAAGAGTTTGAAGATACCCAAGGGGTAATCAGAATCCGTATATCGAAGAAGAACAGATAACACCGGTACCATGGCCAAAAGAACTAGAAAAAGTTGATCTGGTGATCACAGATACCCCTGCATTCCAAATTTTCATCCAGAAACCTTTCAAGTCCCTATCTTCTAAGAGAAAAAGGGCCATAATTCATGAACGGTAAATGTCAATTTCACCATAATCGAACTTAATCTGTATTTTATGGTACATCGCATTGTGTTAAAGTTTGAAGCGATTTGGTTGTGTCGTACCTTAAATATTATCCGGAAACCTAAAAAGTCCCTATTTTCTAAGAGAAAAAGGGCCATAACTCAGGGAAGGTAACCGTAAATGTGAAATACATCGTAATCGGTATTTAATGGTCCACAGTATTATGTTAAAGTTTGAAAAGATTTGTTTGAGCGGTACTTTAATTATTATCCGGAAACCAAAAGTGTGACGGACGGACGGACAAACGGACATGAGGATCCCTATGTACCCCTGACTCTCGTCAAGCGGGGGTATAAAAAGTACAAAAGGACAAACAACATCTACAAAACATACATATAAAACAAAAGATCGAGTAACACGAACGCCACTAAAAACTGGGGGTGAACTCAGGTTCCTGTTCCACTAGTGACAAGTCATGAATGAGTAAAGGACCTTGAAGTGTTTACGACAAGTGGAACATATCCGTGGTCATTTGTGACACAGATATTTGATAATGGTCAACCAAGTCATGGTGGCGACCGTGAAACTTTTGAAGTGATGACTTCATCTTAACTAAGAGGAACCCATGGTTCAGTAGCTTCCTTGTTAACAGCAACCCTCTATCAAGCTATGGAATATTGTATTAACTGAGAGATATATACCCCATATGCAGGTGCTGCTGGAATGTTGCTACATATGAATGGAAAGTTCACAAGTTAAAAAATCATCCAACTTACATTTTATATTTGACAATTTGCTTGTTGTTCAAACACAAGGCAAGTAATTTGCACATTTTAAAAAGTTTTCCATTTATTGTAATCGCAAACACCCAAATGGATCATGGGGCCATCATGGTCGTGGATCATATGGTAGTTGGAATTTGAATTTTGGTGTTTAATGCCACTTTACGCAATATTTCAGCTATATCATGGCGACTAGTGTCAGTGGTGGAGGAAGCTGGAATACCCGGAGAGAACCACCGACCCTGGGCAAGCAGCTGGTAAACTTTATCACTTGGGGCTGCGAGTCAAGTGCACCCTTTTTTTTAATTTACAAAGCTGGACACGAACCCACTCCATATTGGTGATAGGTTTGTATGAGTTGTTAGATCCAACGACATAACCCATTGAGCCACCCGGGCCCCCATATGGTAGTTGGATTTCTCCAGTTTCCTTCACCAATAAAACTGACTGCAATGATATAACTGAAAAATTGTTGAAAGTGGCATTGAACATCATAATAGTTCAATAAAAAATTATGACAAAACCATCACTTGTTTCATGATATTTGAAATGAACAAGAACATAGCAGCACAAACTATTTATTTTTAATTTCAAATAAAACAATGATTAATAATAACATACTTAGTACATATTAAATTTCTCTAATAAGAATAAATAATAAATACTGGTAAATACCTTTAATATTGTTACAAGCACTCAACACTATGAAATATCGATTTAGATTTATTTTTGCAGATTTATAACTTCGTTAAATCCACAAATATTAAAATTTAAGATAAAATAAAAATATCTACCCAGATATACTAAACTACAGTCAAACCTGCCCATGTGGTCACCTCTATTAAACAGTCACCTGTATTAAAAGGTCACCTTTTTCTTGTCCTGTATTGTAAAACTTCATATGAATTGAACCTCTTTTAAGAGGCCATCTTTTTCTTGATCTGTCATAGAAAATTTCATATGAATGGGACCTCTTTTAAGAGGTCACCCGTCTTATGAGGCCACTTTTTCTTTGTCCCAAAGGTGACCTCTTAATACAGATTTGACCGTATATTATATCACAATATAAATTAAAGTGTCTTATTTTTTGTCACACTATTATGCAAACTGTTAAAGAAATTCAAATTCAAAAAATAAATTTAAAAAATCAAAAGTTGAAGTAATCTACAAAGCATATGTTTACGGCTCATCTCTATTCCATTAACTTACTAAGGGGCCATTGTGGTCGTGATCGTATGGTAGTTGGATTTACAACTACCTATGCAATCAGTGCCTATCATCACTGATGTTGTGAGTTTGAATCTCGATCATGGCAAGGTGTACAACATTATGTGATAAAGTTTGTCAGTGACTTGCGACAGGTCAGTAGTTTTCTCCGGTTTCCTCCACCAATAAAATTGACCTCCACGATAATTGAAATATTGTTGAATGTGGCATTAAACACCATCAAACAAACAAACAAACTAATTTCTACAATTTCTGTCACTGTCACATGAAATATTTAGAATGTGGAGAAACTGCATCACTGTTCAGTAATATTAATCAGTGCAAGACAAGAACCATTGGCAATTCGATCGGAAATTTAACTGCAAAGTTTCAACAATATTTCAGTTATATCAAGCCGGTCAGTTTATTGGTGGAGGAAACACGGAGAAAACAACCGACCTGTCGCAAGTCCCTGACATAAAACTATTGGCATTTCAGGATATTCACATATACATGCTATACCATAAAAGTGCAACAATATTTGATATTTGTAGTGATGATGTATGTTGATGATTTGTCCAATATTTATGACACTTTGATGAAATGGATAAAACTTTGATATAAAAGCATTGAATTTATATATTACATGAAAACTGATCAAATACATGTCAATATACAGTAAAACCTGCTCATGCGGTCACCTGTATTAAGCAGTCACCTGTATTAAAAGGTCATATTTTTGAATACTGTCATAGACAATTTTATATGAATGTTAACCTCTTTTAAGAGGTCACCTGTCTTATAAGACCAGTTTTTCTTCGTCCCAGTGTGACCTCTTAATACAGTTTTGACTGTATATCATTACATAGATGTCTATGAAATACTGAGATTTCTACGTAAAAATAAAACCGGTATTTTACCCAGTGAAATGACAATGTTTATTTCACCGTGTGACTCCACAATACAGGTGTCGTCACAATCGTAAATATCAATGAATGTGGAACAATAAAAAATAAGTTCCAATTGAAACATCTTATTAATGCAAACTAAAGTGTAAAATCTATGTTAATAACATTATAACTATCATTGATTTGTTTTACGCGATTGAATTTCTCCAAACAATATTCCTTTTTATTATATTTTATGTAAATTTGCATGAAAATCCTGCATTTTCATTGGTTTACAAGAAGGTGACATTTTAGTCTGTCACTCTCCAAAGCAGGTGACAAGCTGTTTGTCTGTCACCCTCTTGTGAGCTAAAATGTCACCTTGTAAACCAATGAAAATGAAGGATTTCCATGTAAATTTACATAAAATATAATAATTGCATATACTTTATCTGTCACTCTCTCAAATATATGTTATTTATATAAAAGTTCATTTCGAGCAAAACATATCAACAAAAGTATGTTTATAAAGGAAATGTCAAAAGTAAGGTCAACATACATGTAACGTCTAAAAGATAAAGGTAGAAATTAACAATTAGTAGTAAAAACGTAGATATCAAATCTAGTCTGCACCATACGTCCCAATATACACAACACACAATTAACTGTTTCCAATCATCCCGTAACCATTAATTCTGCTATTTATGCACAATTGGGTGGGGGGGGGGGTGAATGTACATCATAATTGGAAGCCATTTTATGGCACTTGAAGGTAAGTTTTTACTTATAGCATTAGATATGGTAAGAATAACATTAAATGTGACAGTGCATCAAACGCCCTTAAATGTCTGCTATACAATGGTGTGTCAATCATTCAAATACTTGTCAAATTCTCAAACACTCTTGACAATGATATTTCCACCTGTTGCGAAAACTTTGTCGAAGTGTTTGACAACATTGGACACATGTGATAGTGTGTAAAATGCACCTAAATGTCTGCTAAACAACAATGTTATATTGTGGCGGTCAGTTTTATTGGTTGGGGAAATCAGAGGACATGGAGAGAACCACCGATCTGTCACAAGTCACTGACAAACTTTATCACATAATGCAGTCTGTCAAGCACTTTTTGGCTTAAAAAAATTAGGAAATCAGGAGGGTTTTTAGTTAAATTTCTTTTTTTATATAAAAAGTGATAAAACCATACAAAAAACAAAAAAAATAGCTGCCCTCCTCCCCTCTAAGTAAGAGCTTTCAGGCCATATATAAATTTAAACATGGTGTTTTTGATTCCAGATGAAGGTCATTATCAGAAAGTCAGAATGTAATTGGCTGGCTAAAAGGTCTTACTTAGGCCATTTTCCTCACCTCTTTTATTGATAAGATGCTTTACACTAAACTAATTTCAACATATTATTATGTTGTTTTTTTTTTGTGTAGAAAAAGTTCAAAATCAGGAGTTATCAGGAGTTTATCTAACAAATTCAGGAAAAAATCAGGAACAGCTCAAAATCAGGAAAAATAAGGAAAATCAGGAGTCGCTTGACAGACTGCATAATATTGTACACCTCGCCCTGATTGCATAGGTAGTTGTAAATCCAACTACCATACGATCATGATCAAGAGAGCCCCCATTGATAAAAATGTAAATGTGGATGAAAATATAAGGGCAACATGATGGAAATGATGGAATGTAGCTTGTGGTTTAGGTTTAAAGGTGTTTAATGTCCCTCTCAGTAATTATTCAGCTATATCGTGACTAACAAACTTTATGGGGGAAGAAAGCTTGAACAATTATAAGAATCAAGTAGTGAAACCTTAACACTTGATTAGCAAGGAAATGCAATGCTATATATAAGTATGTCTTAGGATAAAAGAATCTAAACATGCATACATTTTGTGTCTATCACCCATGTCCCCACCATAACAAGTAAATTTCAACAGTTTTTACATAAAAAAATAGCAGTATAAAATATCAGGATTATGTACAATGCTACCATAACAACACCTATCACATGATTTATTTACTTTTAAACATATGTATCCGGTTCCAGTCTATAGTAAAACCTGTTTAAAACAAACCTCCTTGGGACCGGTTTTTGCGTTGTAAAAGACAGATGTTTGGTTGTTTTATGGTGTTTAACACCACTTTTAACAATATTTCAGCTATTTCGTGGCGGAATCCGGAGAACCTTGAGAAAACCACAGACCTGTTGCAAGTCTCTGACAAACTTTTATCACATAATGTTGTAACGAGTACACCTCGCCATGAACAGGGTTGGAACTCAAAACTTTAGTGGTGATAGGCACTGATTGCACAGGTAGTTGTAAATCCAACTACCATACGATCACAACATACAGGTTAAACCAACGAAGATTTCCTATATTGGGATTTAATTTAAAGTTTGATTCATACAGGATTCCTGATTTATTCTGGGTTCAGTTTAGACAAGTTTCACTTTATATGTATTACATGTACCTGTAATTTGAGGTCATTCAGGGTCAACCAATTAAAAATGTATGCAATATACTATCAGTAAAAAAGGAAGAATAATAGACAATTATTATATGATTGATTGATTGATGTTTAACACCAACTTTAGCAGTATTTCAGCCATATCGTGGCGTGAACAAATGTTCAATTATTATATATACAGTAAAACCTCGGTATATTGCCACCATTTGTCCAGCCAGATTTTGGCATTATAAAGGGGTTAGGTGATAGATTGAGGGAAATGCATTATAGAATCAATGGGGAAATTAGAAAAGGGGACACACAAAATTTATGGCGGTAAGCGAGGTGGCAAAAGAAACGAGGGGCATTATAACGAGGTTTTACTGTACTATTGTTGATTTGCTTTGTGAGAATTAATTTCATGTAACAATATCACATCGAAGGGGATGCTGGAAAAGCGATGAGAAGTCCATTTCAAGCAAAACATATCAATTATAGTATGCTTATCAATATTTCGTTAAAGCAATGCCAATGCCATAGACGTTAATATAACGTCCCATAGTTAAGTAAGAAATCAACAATAATTTGTCAAATCAAGCTTGATGCTTGATAATAGATATCATCTGTCATTTACACATTTTTCTGTTGATGTCACGGAATTATATTTTCATCATCAACGGACTGATAGTGATACAGGAAATTATCAGTCATTAAGGTGTCAAACATATGTCACCAATATAAACAACAACGTCGATTTAAAATGTCTCGACATACATTGTCACAGCACGTCACTATCAATGACTTGCTGTGATACTAATGATGTCTGTCTCTGCCTTCATACTGAGGTTATTCTATATTTAGTGTGTGCAACGATCAAAAGGAAAATTTTAAAAACAATAATAAAGAATGCTTTTGCAATGTATAACATACACATCAGAATTTGCCAATAAATTGTTGCTTGTTGCTTCATCTTGTCTCCATTCCATTAGAGTCTAGTTTTTGTTTTCTATTTATATACATGTACAGGGTACATGCTATAAGTAATTGTTGTAATAACTTGTGCTCAATCCCACTGGCTAATATTTAGAGCAAAATTTAAATTTGTTTAATTCAAAATTCAATAAAAGAACCGCCTAGCACATGAATGCGCGACATATCCCCCCGCACTTGCATAATATTTAGTTTTATATATTTATAGAGAGCAGCCTTGCAGTCTTAATGTATAACATACTTGCAAGCCACATGCAAAGATTATTCAAATCTATCCATGTTTACTAAAGTTATCACATAAACAAGACATAATTCTTAAAATTGGTGATTTTTCAACCAAAAACTAACATTTTCCCCCAAAACACTTGCTTCCAATATTTCCATGTAAGAACCAATCCAAGATAATGATAATTATAAGCTACTTGCAAAATATTATTCAAATCTAACCATGTTTACTAAAGTTATTGCATAAACAAGATACAATTCTCAAAATTGGTGAGTTTTCAACCAAAACTAAGATTTTCCTCCAAAACCCTTGCTTCAAATATTTCCATGTTAGAACCCATCCAAGATAATGATAATTACAAGCCACATGCAAAAAATAATTGAAATGTATCCATGTTTACTCAAGCTATCGCGTAAACAAGACTCAATTCTCAAAATTGTTGATTTTTCAACCAAAAATTAAGATTTTACCCCAAAACCCTTGCTTCAAATATTTCCATGTAAGAACCCATCCAAGATAATGATATTTACAAGCCACACGCAAAAAATTATTCAAATTTATCCATGTTTACTAAAGTTATCGTGTAAACAAGACACAATTCTCAAAATTGGTGATTTTTCAACCAAAAACCAAAGTTTTGCCCCAAAACCCTTGCTTCAAATATTTCCATGTTAGAACTCATCCAAGATAATGATAATTACAAGCCATATAAAAAAAATGATTCAAATCTATCCATGTTTACTCAAGTTATCACGCAAACAAGAAAGTGTGATGGATGGACAGACAGACAGACAGACGGCCGCTATTACTATATCCCCTCACTGCTATCGCGGGGGGATAAAAATGTGTATAATGGAATGGAACACAAGTGCTGTTATTGGAATAATACAGGTTTGACAAAATGGTGGCTTTCTCCTATCAGCTCAACTGATTATGGCACTGTTTAATACCACTGTATGTGGACACTCGTTGATCCGTCTTTCCACTGTGGATTTTCACTATGTATCTGCGTTCGACACATAGGACATGTCTTTTCACGATCAAACCAAACAGATACACAACTTTCACAAAATATATGCTGCAAAGAAAAATAATTTAATTATTGATTGAAATACAGTTGACTCTCATTGTCTCGAACTCGGTTGACTCGAATTTCCGGTTGAGTCGAATTTTTATCGAAGTCCCGAACTTTGTTGTGTATAAATATATGTAATTTGACTCCTGTTGAGTCGAATTCGGATGAGTCGTAATTTCAGTTGTCTCGAATAAAAGTTTTGGTCCCGAGATGTAGAAAGCCATATTATTTACATTCGTTAAGTTGAATTTACCTGTCAAAACATGTGTATAATTACCTTGGGATTAAAATCGGATCACAGGTGAAACATCCGGTCATTGGCTTTGACATTTTTACCTTAGACTATTTCACATGTTTATTTCACAATCTGTCAAATTAATTAGTGGTAATATTTGAATTGGCTAGGTATTATGACACAAATTAGATGTGTACAATCAAAAATTATCGATTCATAACATTATAAGTGCGCTTGGGTCGGCATACATCAATGATTATGAAAAGTATACAACGGAAGCGTTTTATCTTTTGTCGGAAATTAATTTTGATTAAAGAAGATGTATAATTTCTCAATTTTGAGAGATTTGAAAAAATGTTACTCTTAATTAACAGTTGTAATAAAAACACACAATTTATAGTAAATATTGCACAAAGAAAAATACGTCATGATGGGTGAAGTTTAATGACAATGCATCAGCTGAAAAACATAATCATACACACAAAAAAGATATCTAGAAGTTATCAGTTGTTCCACAAGATTCAACGAATTTAACAGAGAAAAAAAACAGCAACAAAACATCGAATAAGTTTTAAATCGTTCCGAGAATCGGGACATGCGATGCTGGTGTTAGCTTTTCAAAATTTCGCTCGAGTTGTCTCCCTTTCGTCATTAAACAAACTACACTTCCGGTTTTCGTAACTCCTCTTGAGTTGAACTACGGTTGACTCGAATTTTTTCCATGGTCCCATCGAATTCGAGATAACGAGAGTCAACTGTATTGTCATATACAGTAGTACCTCTCTTAAAAGACTACTCCCATCAAAGCCCAGAGGGCCTGGGTGGCTCAATGAGTGAGGTAGTTGGATTACCTAACAACTCATACAAACCTATCCCCAATACGGCATGGGTTCGTGCCCAGCTTTGTAAATTACAAAAAAGGGTGCACTCGACTCGCAACCGCAAGTGATAAAGTTTAACAGTTGCTTGCCCATGGTCGGTGGTTCTCTCTGGATACTCCGGCTTTTTCCACCACTAAAACGGGTCGCCATGATTTACTAGTAGCTGAAATATTGCTGAAAATGGCATTAAACACCAAAAATCAATCAAAATCAACCAAAGCCCATCCTTCTGATCAGGCCAGATTGTAGATGCCTTTAGATAGTAAAATACTACAATTTTCGTACTCTACTCCAATATTATCCAATCAGAACAAAGTATTTACATAATCATGCTGAAAAGTTTTATGATCGTATCGCTAGGTTTGCTCATAATGATTTACTTTTAGACTGATTATGTTAATTGTAGAAATGTGTGTCCAAATTAATATGTATTTCTCCAATATTCAGTGCTACCATTGGGGAGTCCCATTGCTGGTAGACTGTTAGTCTTGGAGGGTGTCAACAGTCCAGTAGTTAGCCAATCAGTCTTTACAGAAAGTTTATAGACATCATATTTGTGAAATGGCTATAAAACTATACCTACTTCAGCATAGATAGTCTGAGCTGGAGATTGGCTGTTATGTTTATATATATTTTGGTTGATATCTGATGTTTAATGTTTAGCAGTATAATCGGTTTTCCTCAATTGTTCGGGGTTAGAGGTCATTACAAATATGTGTATCTTGTGTACTAAAATTGATATCTTATATGTTTATTTTACAGGCAGATCCAGAATTTACGAGAAGTGATGGCCTACTACCTACATTCTCTAACTCTAAAAAGGAGGGAGAAATGTTGGTAAAAAATATCACTGTTTATTAAAAAAAAATCTAGAAGAAAGAAAGGAGCTGCCAGATGATTTTGTGAATGCATGGCAAAGATGAATAAAACTAACATTGTAATCTTACAAGCTGTTAACATTGTAGTTGAGATACACACGACAAGTTTGTGGAATAACCTTCAACAGGTACACTCAAAGTCAAAATATCTGAAAGCCAAATAATTTTAAAATCTTTGTGAGCAAGAACACCAAAAGTCTTAACAGGATAGATAAAATCGGCTAACCAGGAGCGTGGGTATAAATAGCTGTGGGCGGAGCAAACCTTCAGATTCTTCATTATTTTGGCCAAGGTTATCTCGAGGAGGAAAAATCAATGATACACAGTTTCATAGTTACTTTTGGAGCAAAATATTTGACAGGCATGGTTACTAATGTTCCTCCCTCCCAAACTTTCAGTCGTATTAAAAATTAATATTCTTCATCAGTCTAAAAACTACAAAAATCACTTCGAATATTCAAATTTCTGAGGTATGTGACCTTAAGGTCACGTTGGTCATGTGACATAGTTTCATAAATATGCTGTTCATATCAACGGGAATTTTTTATGATAAACTCCGCCCTGAATTTTGTCGGTAGGCACTACCGCAAATTCCCATATAAGGTCACCTATGTCTGTTTTCCAGCGGGCCACCTTACCTTACAAGCTAACATTACTGGATCTTTGTAATCATCCTGACAAATCGGACAATTCTCTTCTCTTGATTTTATATCACTCTGACTTGGCCGTGTTCCATAAGACTGAAATTAATAGCAAAAAGGTGTAATCAATAAATGTGATAAAAAAAATCTCCTGCTTTTAATTTTCAATTCTATTTTAATAGGTTTATTCATATATTAAATAGAAAATATGTAAGTAACCCACTTGCTATAGTACATGTTATAATTTATTGATGAAATCCTCATCATAAAACAAATACAATCAAACCTGCCTTAAAGGACACCTCTATATAACAAATCACTGTCTATGAAGGGCAGTCTCATTTTTGTCATTAATGAATAATGTATATAATTATAACCTGTATATAAAGGGCAACTGCTTATAAAGGCCACATTTTTAGGTTCTCTAGAGTGGCCTTTATATACAGGTTTGACGATATACATGTCTTTACAATGTACAGTTAAAATAATTAATGCATTAAGTTGATTAAGTTAAGAAATAAGAGTGTATATCTATTAGCACTGAACTGCTAAGAAGTCAAAGGTATGAATTTTAAAGTGTTATTCAGTTGTGTGATTTTCTCCTTGTACTCAGTTTTATTCTATCAATCAAATTGATCACCAGTATATAACAGAGATATTGTTAATCATTCTTTAAATATCTATAATCTTAATACTGTAGTACTCCGTTACAAGGCCATCCCTTCTGTGAAAAGTGACCTTATAAGAGGGGTGGCCTCTTTTGAGAGGGACAAATTCGTGCTAAAAGGGGTGGCCCTTGGTGGGAGTAGCATGGTAAGAGGAAAACTACTGTCCAAAGAATAAACCTCCATGACATAACAAGGGTTTCTAATGTGATTATTATAATTCAGGATGGATGATCAAGAAGATATAGGCAATGGGAAAGTGAATGTACTTACAATATCAGTTCTTAGTCTACCAACAGCCTTGTATACATCATTCATTTTAACTATTGTGTTATTTAACTGAAAATAAATGTATAATAATAATATAATGAACAGATTTCAAATCAAATGCAACTTCATCAAGAGCTGTTGGAATGACAGTATACTGTAAACCAACTTATTTTCGCGGCTATTATGTTTCGCGTTTTTCTGCTTCAAGAAAGTTTCGCGATTTTGTACTCTACCGCGAAAGTCGCGAAGGTTTATAGCACGCGAACAAAAGTTGGTTTACAGTAGGAGTTACATACTATTGATATTTGAAGAATTAGGGGCCGTCATGATTGCATAGTAGTTGGATTTACAACTACCTATGCAATCAGTTCCCATCTCCACTAAAGTTGTGAGTTCGAATCCCGCTGATGGCGAGGTGTAATTGATACAACATTATGCGATAAAGTTGGTCTGTGACTTGCGACAGGTCCGTGGTTTTCTTCTGGATCTTGTTGACATTTAGTGTTCATTTTATTATCATAAAAATTAGTGTAATTATCATGAATTCTTTCTGTTAAAAACTTCCTCAGTTTCTGTCATGATATTGAACTTTTGTTTATTCATACAGTAAAACTTATTTATATATGAGCCTCCAATTGTTCTTTAAAGTGAGCTAGATATGCATAAATATTGTTATATCGAATTAGATTGAAATATATTACATACCTGATGAAGGTTATTCCAGAAATGTGCCATGCACACTAAATTCAATATCTACGTTTTTATTAATAAGTGAAAGGTTTGATTTGATTTTGATTGTGTTTAATGCCACTCTCAGCTATATCATGGAGATCAGTTTTAGTGGTGGATTGATTGATTGATGTTTAACTTCCAGCGAGCAATTTTTCAGCTATATTCAGGACGAGAATAATTTAAACGCCACGAGACTCGAAACAAGGAATGTGATGGGTAGGGACGGATAACTTTGCCAGTGCAACAGGTCTCCTATGGACCACTCATCATGAGCATAATACTCATAATGAGCTGTTACACTGGGTTCTTTAACGTGCGAAGAGGGTGGCAATCTCTCAACACGGGACCTCTATTTTATTTACGTCTCATTTGAAGGACGGGTTGGTTGTCAATTCATACATTCCGCACAACCGACGGATGCCCCTTCAAGCCGAAGAAGCTCTCGGTCCCATTTCTATACCCCAGGGTTCCCACGGGGTTGACCCCTTTTAGAGGACTAGTGCCTCTAGGACGGAGAAACCTGGTGCCTATTTACCCCCGGCACACCCTCTGGGAGGGGGTTGTTTTAGTGGTGGAAGAAACCGGAGTATCCGGAGAGAACCACCAACCATAGGCAAGCAACTGGTAAACTTTATCACTTGCGGCTGGAAGTCGAGTGCACCCTTTTTTGTAATTTACAAAGCCGGGTGTGAACCCACACCATATTGGTGATAGGCTTGTGTGAGTTGTTTGGTAATCCAACTACCTAACTCACTGAGCTACCCGGGCCCTTATAAGTCAAAGGACTGAACAATAAATTTCAATAAAAAATCATACCTTAAATATAAAATAAGCTAATAATAGAATAGCAGCAAATATGAATGACACATCATCAGACAGGAAGTGAAACCATGGCAACACAGTAACTACTATTCTGTATAACTGCATTACATGCTCTATAAACATGTAGTATTTCCCCTGAAATTAAAAAGACGAAAATAATTTTAGACTATGGCAGCTACAAAATTTTTAATATTGTTTCTTCAAATTCTTTCTACTCCATTTATAATGTGTATTATAAGTCTGTGCTTCTATAAATCTTCAGAAAAAAATTCTTAAAAACCCAGTTTTCAAATCAACAATTTTTTTCTATATGTTTATTAATATATGATATATATGAACTCTGACAATTAATTTCAAATTTTTGGTCCATTAATAAAAAAGTTACCCATTAGGTCTCTATGTTAATTATATTGACTAAAGTGTAAAAATATGGATGGAGTGAGTACAAATAGTGTAATAGCCAAGCCATGAAAACAATATAATAGACATGTGCTTTCAATGTACCATTTGACATAATATGATAATAGTTTTTACCTAAACTTGGGACGAAGTCCAATATTTTTTTTTAAACAATATTAACTCTGATATATGGACCTATAATATTTGTTCAAAGTAGACCGAGGGTGGATCCAGATTTTCTTAAAAGAGGGGGTAAATAGGGGGACCCAGACCAAAATCTTCCATCGTTTTTTAAGTCCCGATCAAGGTACGAAACGTCCGCATCCGATTTTCTGCACAGATTTAACCATGTATTGACTTCCGGTATGTCATTTCCGGTGCATGAAAATTTAGTCATTAGTACATAGTAAAAAATTGCTATTTCTACCATAGTTGGGACTTCGTCCCATATTATACTTAATTATCAAAAGGCTACTCATTAACTGCCCATAGATGATAGTCAATTGTAATTATGTACTTTGATATTTAATTGTCCTATGTCACATGGTACAGTCTGTTATTTGTATTCACTCCCTCCAGATTTTTACACTTTAGTCAATATAATTAACAATGAGACCTAATGGGTAACTTTTTTAATAATGGACCAAAAATTTTGAAATTAATTATCAGAGTTTGTATATATCATATATTAACAAACATCTAGAAAAAAAATTGTTGATTTGAAAACTGGAATTTTAAGAATTTTTTTTTGAAGATTTATAGAAGTCAAACGGACTATATAACTTTAATCAAAAAGAGACCATCATGGTCATCATTGTATGAAAAGTTTAAAAATACTACAGGGATAATCAGCAGCTGTAAATCAAGGACAGACAATATAATGGAGAAAAATACAAACATTGGTCTACAAAACACAATAGAGCAGAAGACACTTTGAATAAAATTTACTGAGTGAATAATTGCTGTTTAATGTTAACTCAGCACTTTTTCAGTTATATTATCATGGCAAGAACAGTTAATTATTTAATGAATGATGATGAAGTGCTAGCTCACTGAAACAACAGTCCATAAATAGACATGTTGTCCCACTCGGATGCATTTTCCTGATTCTGAGCCAACCAGTCTTTCCTTTTTTTCCTTAATGCTGCATGCTTAGCAGTCTTTGATTTGACCCAATCGGGGCTCGAATCCACGATCTGCCACACTTGACGTGAGCACACTAATCATTTAAATTTACTGAGTAGTGTTTATTTTATTCAGAAACAGCTGCATAAAGTAAAAATATTAACATTTCATGTATATTTTATATTAAAATAAAGTGCCTTCTGACCCACAATACAATTAATTCTAGAATGGTCCTTAGTCTTCATGGTGTATATTCCTTTTAACACACTATACTTCCATCAATGAGATTTGTGCTAAGATAGGACATTGTGATCATACACTTTTTGAGTAGGAGTTTTGGCCTCATACATGTAACCCCAATATCATTCAATCGAAGTACTGGATTTTGGTTTCTTCCATTATTACGGCGTCTTAACCCCGCTGAACTAATGGTGGAAAAATCTGTAATCCCCTAGAGGATTAAAATTTCTCGTGCCTTTCCCCACATTTGACTCGTTTGACGGCTTTTGAAATAAAGTTTGTGTTAAATAATGGGAAAAACAAACTCTCCTTCAGTTGCCCATGTGGGTTACGATATTTCTCCACTGACGGCTTGTGGTTAAAATTTTAAATTTAACTCTCTTGAGTGGAGAAATATTGTAACCCATGGGCAACTGAAGGAGAATCTATATGTAACTGTACCGTACCATAGTTACACTTCAAAATGTTTGAAGTAAAAAAAAAACCTTTAAACTTTGTTCTGATGAGTCGATATAACCTTCAAAATATTTATGCCATTAAACCCTGCTCAATGCAATCTAATTAAAATTAGACGTTTTCTGCATTTTTTGTTTTTGCTGATGCACTAAGATCTGATGACATCCTGTATAGGGCCAGGGCCATGTCAGTGAACCTTCCCTTCATCTTCAACACTCTATTCAAAGAAAGACAGAAAAAATATATTGACCAATAGTTCTCAGCGTTTGCTTCGTTTAACACACTTCAAGAATTAGAAGGCTTGTCGCTGATTGTTCGGTTGAAAATATAAAAATATGACTCCATTTGATTGTTCGATTGAAAATATGACTTGTTTCTCTTCGTACAATTCCAGCTTCCTCCTTTACTTACCTTGTTAAACAGCCTTTGCCTTGATTTTTTTCACCTACTTGGCTGAAAGTCAAATTTAGAATTTTTTTTATATTTATTCAAACAAATTCTTTCATAATTTTCATTTGTTCGAATCCCATTTTACTTGTCCAGGGCTTCGGGCAAGTGGGTTAGGGCGAAGACTGCCTAACTTTGTCACCCTAAATATTGCTGACAGTGGTGTACAGAAAACATTCAAGGACTTATAGAATACTTACCCTTTTTTTACTGTTGAGTGGGATAACAGATATGAGACACTTGAAGATTATAGTGACATACTTCAGAATATAATCAGTAACTACCATCATCCATAGAAATAGCCAGAAATCTGCCTTCCATCCTAGTGGCATTTGAAATATTAATCTGAAATAACACAAACAAAAATCATCAAGTTAATATTTAATGGTGAGTAAATAGGGTAACAAAATGGTTACAATGTTATCATATCTATCTTTGAGTGAGTGATTGCTTAACACCAACCCAGCAATTTTTCAGCTAAATAATGGTGAGAACAAGTTAATTTTCAATGAGATGATGATGAGTTCCACTTTGTACTAGACCAACATGTAGTTGAATTTTTATAGTGCTAGCTCACTGAAGCAACAGTCCACGAGTAGACATGTCGCTCACTCAGACACATTATCCTGATTCAGAGCAAACTAGCCTTTGCTATTTCTCTTTAATGCAGCATACTTCGCGGAGAAGCAACAAATACAAATTTTATCAAATTTGGGAAGACCAGCGGCGATCTACCGCACTTGAGGCGAACATGCCAACTATTACACCACCAAAACCAAACATTAAATACAGTCCTAAGGTAGGAAAGTAAATTTACCCTGAATAACCAAACAACTGTTTATTTTGACCCAAGGACATTCAGGTCAGACAGTTTTCACTGTACAACAAACATGAACAACTGTACCATATCATTGTTTCTTGGTTCCTGAAATCTATTTGACATCAATTAAAAAATACTTACAAATTCCATAATTCTTGATCCCTAAAGACATAATACACAGTGGCTATATTGGCTGTCATCAGACCAGCTAATTGTAGGAATGAACAGATAAACTTCAGAAAACTTGCATCCTAAAACAAAGTTTGAATAAACAATTTTTTTTTTTTTTATTAATTATGTTAAGTTTAAACAATGATGGTCAACAATTCTACCAATATCAACACCTCATATATACTAATATTGAACCTTGTTATCTTGAGCTCTGATAAGTAATAACGTTAGGTAGCATGGAGGGATCCTTGTAGAATAAAATTTAGAAGAGTCTCAACCAAAAAGTCATGTGTCACTGGTGCATTCTGGGTTATTCTTTTGTAAAAAAAAAAATGGTGAGTCCCAAACAAATGTGATGATTCAATGTTACAGGTATACCATGTGCATGAGAGTAGTAATCAGCTGTTTACCTAGGATAACTAATATATCATTTTGACATCATATGTTTCCACTATATTTCTATATTTAAATACAAAAATGTACAATGTAGCACATGTGTCAGTATTTTGGTCATTTTTTTTTCAACTGGCACACATGTTTTCTTTGAAAAATAGTACAAAAACAGAGAGCAACCATGACAACTGTTGGTATAAAAAGTACATGTACCAGAATTTTAGTGGTACATGTAATAGTTTTCTTTGAAAATACATTTAAAATAGGTCAAACAAGACAAGTGGCTGTTTACATCTTGTACAAGAAATTTGTTGGAAATAAAACTCAATTGAAAATATACAAAAATAGAATTAATGGCTAACATTGAATCTCTATAAATATACATAATATATGTACATGTATAATTGAATGGGTGTGTCTTTTTTCCCTTTGACATACACCTTTTTAGGTATTTCTAACAATGTATCTCTATAAATATATGTACATGTATAATTGAATGGGTGTGTCTTTTTTCCCTTTGACATACACCTTTTTAGGTATTTCTAACAATGTATCTCTATAAATATATGTACATGTATAATTGAATGGGTGTGTCTTTTTCCCCCTTTGACACCTTTTTAGGTATTTCTAACTTTGATCTTTTATGTGTTCATTGTATTGATATATTTTTTATACCTTTTAACACAAGTTTCACATATGGTAAACAGACAGAAAGTCACAGGACAAAAAGTAACAGGACAAAAAGTCACAAATCATTATTTTAATACACATAGGACAAAAAGTCACAGGACAAAAAGTCACAAATTTCAATTTTAAATATAGGACAAAGTTTGCTTGTATGTTCATGACATTTCTTTTCCCACATTAAATTCTACAGCAGATAGTTAAATTGATACATTTGATAGTGATAAGATCTTGATGCAACCTGTTTTGCTTAGGTTAAAACTATGTGGTGACCTCTGGATGTGTATTCCATTATTGCTTTTAGCGATATACTGGAA
This sequence comes from Gigantidas platifrons, assembly GCA_002080005.1. Lineage (NCBI taxonomy): Eukaryota > Metazoa > Mollusca > Bivalvia > Mytilida > Modiolidae > Gigantidas > Gigantidas platifrons. The sequence continues at coordinate 332,302 of MJUT01041092.1, read as the reverse complement.
TATTCATGGCATTTTGTCAGTGGTGAGGTGTACTCGATACAACATTATGTGATAAAGTTTGTTAGTGGCGAGGTGTACATCCTGCTTGTTTATTCAGAAATCAAGTTGTTGTTTGAAAAGGGATATTTTAATGATTGTAAATATACACGTACTTCCTTTAAAGCCACAACACACAAATGTAACAACTTTATTGGTTAAAAAAAGCTCACAAGTAGAAAGGTTAATCTTTCAACTTCATCCAAAAACAAAAACAAAAATATCTTTGAAAAAATCTGCAAAAACATTTCAAAATAATAAAAATAAAATTAAAAAAAATTGATATACATTTTTGTAAAAAATAAAATGCTGTGAAAAATACCTCTGCAAAAACACTTAAAAAAATATTACTGGAATTAAATATAATATTTAATATTTAGGTTGATTTTTTTAATCAAACATTTGAAAATGAACAAATAATGAAAATTGTGACTTTTTGTCCTGTGACTTTCTGTCCTACATTCTTCACAAATGAACTCCATGTTTTTTTTAACATTTTATCTGCTGTTTCTTTGTCCTGCAAATGGCAATAAGGAACAAGACTGGCATGCTTGGCATCAGATTAATGTGTCCACAGATTGCTGTTTCAGTGAGCTAGCACTATTAAAATCCTATTCAGTAAACTGGTCTAGTACAAAACAAACATTATCATTTCATAAAAAAGTAGCTTGATTACACCATGATATAGCTGAAAAATTTCTAACTTGGCATTAAACAACATTAGCAGTAAATTCGACCTTTCACTTTGATGTGTGCCGCTGATACATGTAAGTCTTGATCACTGAACTGACCTTGATCTACAAAAATATTAGATCAGTTCTTAACTCACATGCACAAGTTTATCAGTCAATCTAACGTAAAACACATTATGATGTCACTGATAAAAACACATCGTCCTGAATATAGCGGGAAAAATTGCTCGCTGGATGTGTCAAACACCAATCAATCAATCAATCTGATAAAAACAATAATGTCATTTCTGAAGGCCTTGACAGACATTATCACAAATAAATAAGTTCATACTATCGGACTCGCTGCTGTATTAAAGATAATGTCTATCTCGAACTTCAAAATTGCCATTATTCTATATATCATTGACTAATTAGTTATACTTACCCTAAGTGAAGTCTGGTGAACCAGCCCTTGTAGTTTATTGTTTGCGTAAATAAATGTGACACCCATACAAATGAAAACAACAACACCTGTAAAACATAATAAATATGATATATAACCTTTAATATGAAAAAGATATGGGGGTCTCTCTTAAATGGCAGACAGAAACAGATACACCTTATAAGTTCTCTCTCTTAAATGGCAGACATAAACAGATACAGTTGCACCTTATAAGTTACCAGTATTTGGAAGTCAGGAAAGATTGTTTCCTTGGATAAATCAATTTAAATAATTTGGTACATTTTCTAAGTAGTTTTCAGTATAATTTATGCCAAGTCTACAAGTGACTACAACGGGGTAAAAAGACTGTAAATAGTCCTCTTCTTATGTCAAATAATAAAAAAATATATACCGGTGTCATACAGGTATTTTGACCCCCCTGAAAAATTGGCAAGGGTAGATACCGTATAAGTGGTTTTTTTTGCGGGTACCTAATTTTCGCTTTATTCGCAATAGTCATCGATCGGCGAAAATAAGAATTCGCGTAAATTTCCATCTTTTAGTACATAAGTTTTTTTTTCCTTTCTTAAATAATGGTATAAGATCTATCGTAGTATGAATGTGTGAATATTTAGCAATTATAATATTATGGTACTGTGTCATATTCTTAAAGTTGTTGAAATGACGCTTTTAAAATATCCAACATGGGGGGATCCTTCCTGAAAACAATGCATATGTTGACAATTATCATGAATGAACAACAAACAATACCTTATTATTTAAGTGATGAAATAGAATCCAAGCCATACAATCTTAAATGAAATAATTTATTGTTAATCGTATTACAAAAAATGTATACTTAACACAGCTGGGAACTCATAATCAAACTTCCAGATTTGACATACAAATTGACAAATACATTTGATTACTTCTTTTCTTTTTATTTCAATCATTAAAAGCTTGTGTAAACACAGCCTGACAGTCTAATTATACATTAAGTAATTTTGACACCTTTATAAAAAGCATACACACACTAAATATTATCAGGGGATGTCATTATCGACAACATTATTGATTATTTTACGCACGGTTAGATATAGTCACACTTTTATTTTTAGACTATTTTCGTATCAACTAAGCGTTTACTGGTTCAAAACACAACTGCACTAGAGAGTTTTAATTCTCTGAATAATTAAAAAGTATTATATGTATTTAATGATTTTGTGGAATAGTGCCCAAACAAGTAAAGAAATATGAAAATATTTGACAATATTCAATAGTAAACATGTTCGTTTATCATAGGCACCTCCTGCAAAATAAAGAATCTGGACAAAATCCTGTGCATTATGCATAATAAATTACGATACTCAATTATTTCAAAACATTTCCTATTGTGAATTGTTGGTCAACCAATTCAGATAATGTAATTCTAATATCCGCTAAAATTAGATTTTGGTTAAAACTCGAGATCGTGAAAATTAAGTACCGCTAAAAAAAAATCCACCAATTTGGAAGAAAATTGCGAAATTTGGCTCCCGCGAAAAAAACCATGCCATATGGTATTTAATATACCATGGGGGTGAAAATATCATATGACACAGGTATATTTATATACAGCCATTCTTTATACATGTATATGATATATGACAATTCTTATGGTGTGAAAAGGATGCTGATTTTGGCTATACTGTTTAAGTCCTTTGGCTTTATTGCTCCTAAAACTTTGAAATCATTTGGCTTTCCAATCTTTCGATTTTGAGCGTACTTATATGAAGGTTATTCTAGAAACGTGATGTGCGCACTAAATTTGATACCGTTATCTGCGTACTGATGAAGGCTTGATATCTACGTTTTTATATACCGTTAACAGGAGTTGCAAATTATTTCACTCTGCAAGCCTCAATGAATGTGGCCTTACTAAAAACTGACTTTTAATAAGAAGGGGATTACCGGGTATATGTGAGAGCTTAGAATAAGGAAACAGGTTTTTTAAAACCATCTGCAACATTATATCAGCATTATGGTATTTAGATTTATTGTTGGATAAAACCAAATTACCCAGAGAAAACCATGACACCATGGATATAGAAAGTAAACTCAGAAATTATATATAGGGGGTGTTGTAGATGTGATGTACATTATATGTGGTATTTGCTACAATTTATCTATATCAACTAATCTCAATAATTTACATGCAATAACAGAGCTTTTATGATGAAAGCTACCGATTACATAGGTAGATGTAAATCTAAGTGATTTCAACCATGGCAGCCTTAATAAAAAAGGGAATTACTATATATACCAAATCACCTCATATATCTACAAATAAAAAAAAAATATAAAAAAACTTCCATATTATTACAACTATTTTTAGAATCTTACCAAGAATGTGATCAGATAACAGTTTAAATAGCACTATAATAATAAAGATGAGAGAATTTGACAAAATATTAGTTAATTGTGGCCTCGTCTGGCCATGTGAATGTTCATGGTTATCATTCATATTTTCATCAGATCCAAATTCCATGTTCTGAAGACTTTCTGGATCGATTTGCAATCCTTGGTGTAAAAATTCATGTGCGCCATGTTCATGATTATTTTGCTGCAGTCTGCTTAAGTCAAGAACAATATCATTATTAGATGATGCTGAGACAGGAGTTTGTTGGGATTGATTTGTATCTATGGATGACGATCTTGATACAACAATTCTATGTGGATTATGTCCCATTATGGTTGGCATAATGCCAGACACTGCATTTCCGACTTGATTTGAGATTGCTCCAGTGTTATCTAATGTTACAGGTAGATTTAGTCTCATCCAATTAGGATTGGTGCTGGAGTTCCCGTTACGACTGGAATTGTTTTCTGCCATGGTTCTTTTATACAATATACATTAAGATCATAGCAGTCTGAAAAAAGAAAACAGTGGATAAAATTGTTACTTCATTGCTATATATATTTGTTTAATTCAAACTGTATAAAACAGTAGTTCCCCTCTGATAAGGCTATGCCCATCAAATACCGCTCTTTTTATCAAGCCAATTTCTGATACACAGAGGTCATAAAATATTACTAAATTGTTCTCCACAAGAGAGGCCACTTGTTCATTGCAGTGGCCTTACAAGAGGGGGACAACTGTAATACATGTACCAGCTATATCATATGTCTGAAGAACAAGTTATCTTTAGATGACAGTGCTTCCCAAGGTGAACTAGAATTTACTGGACATTCGGTCCAGTATAAATGATGGTGACATTACTGGACCGAATGACATTTCACTGGACCAAATTTTTTTTAAGGCATATAAAAAGCAGTATTTGGACACTACATTATGAATGCAACAGACTGTGGACACTCTGATGCATCACAAAATTATGAGAAAATGGGTACGGTATTTATCTTGCCATTGCTATTTGATGAAAATGTAGACATTTTGCTGCATCAGTGAATGCAAAAACTCTCAAGAACCTTTTAATTAATGACTTTCATTTTTCTACTTGTCACACTTTATGTCCTAATATAGAATTCCTCCACATATATATATAAATGCATCATGCAAAGAAGAGAAAGGTAATACATTTTGTAAAAGAAAATCATTTGTTTCCTTCTGATATTTATAAAAAAAAAAAAAAAAAAAAAAAAAAAA
>MJUT01041092.1:285643-299272 GCA_002080005.1 Gigantidas platifrons | reverse complement strand
TTAAGATTTAGTAGGCTCATTGCTGATTGGTGAGTTGAAAATATGAACTTTGATGTGACTCCTTACTAGATGTTGTTAGATGCTATTGTGATGACAAAGAATGAAAGACACAACAAACATATATTTTTTTAGATTTATGCTTTATATAGATATCGGATGTCCTTTATTTTTGATATTTAGTTTAAATAATTAAAAAAAAATTTAGTTAGTCTTAATATTAGTACACATAAAATAATGCTAGTTATGAAGGTTTAAGACATATATTATCACTAGTATAGAAGCGAGTCTGATAGGACGAGCTGTGATACATTTTAGTTGTAAGTCTTATAACATATAGTATAACGTCAGTTACGAAGGTTTGAGACTGACATTTCTGGTATAGAAGCAAATCTGACAGGACAAGCTGTGATACATGTCAAAATCTTCAAAACTGACATTTTTATTGTCATAAGGTATTTGACATGGCTTAGACCAATATTCTGTAGTATCAGTCAGTCTGTTGATACTGACATTATGTGATACTTGCGTTATTGTCTGTCTCGACCTTCATAACTGATGTTATTCTAATGTGTGAACATTAGAGAAACTCTTACTTGGGAAGGGCTATCACCACCAGTGTTGTGAGTTCATTGTGAGGTGTACTCGATACAACATTATGTGATAAAGTTTGTCAGTGACTTGTGGCAGGTCAGTTGTTTTCTCTAGATACTCCAATTTCCTTCACTAATAAAACTGATTGCCACGATAACTAAAATATATTGTTGAAAGTGGCATTAAACATCATGATCTTTCATCCATCAAAATAAAATTAATAGAATTAATTTGATTTGATTTGATTGAATGATGTATTTTCAGACATACAATAAAACAACTAGTATGGTGGCTTACAAGTCTGACTCTCATATTAGAGAAACGTGCAGAGCACTGAATGTACTGTATGTCTACGATAGAAGTTACGAACCTTATCTCATACATTGGTTGTTCCCGTTACAGCTGGCATTCCAGAGAAGTTCTGAAAAAACAACAGAGATTGGTAAATACTATTGTCGTGAATATATCCCCAAATAAAGGGATAGGTAATTACTATTGTCGTGACTATATCTCCAAATAAAGGGATAGGTAAATAATATTGTGAATATATCCCCAAATAAAGGGATAGTTAAATACTATTGTCATGACTATATCCCCAAATAAGGGGATAGGTAAATACTATTGTCGTGAATATATCACCAATTAAAGGGATAGGTAAATACTATTGTCGTGAATATATCCCCAAATAAAGGGATAGGTAAATACTATTGTCATGACTATATTGCCAAATACATGGATAGGTAAATACTATTGTCATGACTATATTGCCAAATAAATGGATAGGTAAATACTATTGTCATGACTATATCCCCAAATAAAAGGATAGGTAAATATTATTGTCATCACTATATCCCCAAATAAAGGGATAGGTAAATACTATTGTCGTTAATATATCCCCAAATAAAGGGATAGGTAAATACTATTGTCATGAATATATCACCAAATAAATGGATAGGTAAATACTATTGTCGTGAATATATCGCCAAAGAAAGGGATAGGTAAATACTATTGTCATGAATATATCGCCAAATAAAGGTATAGGTAAATACTATTGTCATGCATATATCACCAAATAAAGGGATAGGTAAATACTATTGTCATGAATATATCACCAAATAAAGGGATAGGTAAATACTATTGTCATGACTATATTGCCAAATAAATGGATAGGTAAATACTATTGTCATGACTATTTCCCCAAATAAAGGGATAGGTAAATACTATTGTCTTGAATATATCAGCAAATTAACTGACGTTACGTTACGTTTACTTTGTAATGAATTTGTTTCTGGCGTTAACTTGTGTGGGCATTCTTCTAAGTTTTTAAGATAACCACAGTGCAACATACTTCGAATTTGATACTTTATCTCACATCCAACTGTTTTTCTGAAAAGAAAGTTTAAACAGAGATGCTCAACAATTCCATCGATATCAACAAAAGGATCAGTTACCTCTCTCCACACATCATTGAACATAAAAAGATACAACAAATAACGTCGGAAATCCAGGAAATTAGAAATTGGCAATTTCATAGTAAAATTAAACTGTCAAATGTTGAGCAAGTATTTGACCACAAAGAGATATTTCTTTAATATGGAAATTTATATACACTGAGTTAATATAATTGTAGGAGAGCATGTTTATGAAGTGGCCATGTATTTAGATCTATTAAACTCCAGCTGTTTTCCCACCTGGCCTCAAGTATTTGCCATTGCTGAACAAGTGATGAATACAATCATGCAATCTGACCCTGACCTTTATACTCATCTGAAATCTATAGCAACAACTAATGTCAAGGTCAATAAAAAGGTAAATAGAGTTTGTGTCTTAAGTGCTGTATGACTGACCTTTACCTTGAACTGAAATCAATTGTAACAACGAATGTGAAAGTCAATAAAAAGGTAAATAAGAGTTTGTGTCTTAAGTGCTGTATGACTGACCTTTTCCTTGAACTGAAATCAATTGTAACAACGAATGTGATGGTCAATAAAAAGGTAAATAGAGTTTGTGTCTTAAGTGATGTATGACTGACCTTTACCTTGAACTGAAATCAATTGTAACAATGAATGTGAAGGTCAATAAAAAGGTAAATAAGAGTTTGTGTCTTAAGTGCTGTATGACTGACCTTTTCCTTGAACTGAAATCAATTGGAACAACGAATGTGATGGTCAATAAAAAGGTAAATAGAGTTTGTGTCTTAAGTGATGTATGACTGACCTTTACCTTGAACTGAAATCAATTGTAACAACGAATGCGAAGGTAAATAAAAAGGTAAATAAGAGTTTGTGTCTTAAGTGCTGTATGACTGACCTTTTCCTTGAACTGAAATCATTTGTAACAACGAATGTGATGGTCAATAAAAAGGTAAATAGAGTTTGTGTCTTAAGTGATGTATGACTGACCTTTACCTTGAACTAAAATCAATTGCAACAACGAATGTCATGGTCAATAAAAAGGTAAATAGAGTTTGTGTCTAAAGTGATGTATGACTGACCTTTACCTTGAACTGAAATCAGTTGCAACAACGAATGTCATGGTAAATAAAAAGGTAAATAGAATTTGTGTCTTAAGGGATATATGACTGACCTTTACCATGAATTGAAATCAATTGCAACAACGAATGTGATGGTAAATAAAAAGGTAAATAGAGTTTGTGTCTTAAGTGATGTATGACTGACCTTTACCTTGAAATGAAATCAATTGCAACAACGAATGTCATGGTCAATAAAAAGGTAAATAGAGTTTGTTTCTTAAGTGATGTATGACTGACCTTTACCTTGAACTGAAATCAATTGCAACAACGAATGTCATGGTAAATAAAATAACAGGTAATTTCCGGATAAGCGTTTGCAAAGGTAAGCTCGGTCCAAAGTTGGTTCTATATTTCTATACTTTTCTCTTAGATAAGATGGCATAGCAAAATGCAGAGTTAAGAATAATAAACAGTTTACATTTTTAAGGACGTAAATATAAATATTCAAAGGTAATTAACTATGGAAGCTTAAAGAAAAATACTCAATGAAGTAATTTAGATCAGTTATATGCCTCAATCCAACTATTACACAGTGCAAGTGTTAACTAAATGTGTGACTCAAGTTGAGGTGGCAATTCTGAAAGTTTTTAAACAGGTCAAATCTGTAGCTCTATGACCATGGCTAAACTAAGTCTGAAGTAGAGGTAATCCTATTATTAATACATGTAATAAATTTACACAACTGAGATTTTTTTACTGGTGAAAAGTAGTAGGTCCATTGGTGTAGGAAGAGGGGTGTTTAAAAACTGTTTTCTTTCATTGACTAATTCTAGACATTTAAAAATATAGTGATATTCGTTATCGATTTCATTTAAGGAATTCCTGCATCAATTGATAAGTGTAGAAAAAGCTAAGGCAGAGGAACTATTAAAAGCCACACCAGGAAGTAAAAGAGAAGAAAACATGTCAACAGAACTACTGGCAGATCCTCTCGTTTTCTTTAGAAGATGGATAGGGGAGGTAATTTAAAAAAATTGAATGTTTATCAATTAGCTTTACACATTCAATTTAGTCTTTACTTGTATTTTTTTATTCACAATTTTTTGGTTTCAATGGTTTTTTATCTTGAAATTTGCCCTCAATAACATACCTTATGAAAGACAATTAAAACAGTGATGGTCAACAATCCCAACAATATCAACAACAAAAGAAACAACCACCTCTCACATCAAATTTGTGTGACAAAAAAAAAGACATATGCAGGTGACGTCCAGGTGTGGGCTTGGGACAAACATAAAATATGGCAGAGTAAAACAGGTGAAATGAAAAGGATTTCCCTTCCGAACATTGGATTTCAAACGGCCAAACAGATATAAACAAGCATTAAAAATCCTGCACAGATTCACTTCTACTAAAAAATACCAACTGAATTCGGTTGTTTCGAATCATTTCCATTCCGTCAAAATTTTGTTATTTTCGTCTGCCAGATCACGTGATTTCGATGGAACTGCTGGTCCTGAGCTTCCGGTGTCAATGTACACAACAAAAACTCCAATCGATATGTGCCGTTTTAACATTCGATTCTCAAGTTAAAAATATCTTAACATTTTCTGTAAAAGACAGATATCAATTAAATTATTTTATTTGTATTAAAGACTTCAATGGAGAGACAAATAATTCTTTAAAATTAAATTTGTTTTCTTTCTTTATTTGCGGCTGTCAGCATCATGAAAGGAAAACGATCTGCCTTTATGTATATATTTCTTATATAAGACAGATAGTGGGGTACCGAACACCAGTATTTATTCAGCAGTTTCCTTGGCGTCTTCATATTACAATTACTTATAATCTACCGCATCTACGACTATGATATGCTGACGTTGTCACAGTAATAGCGTAAACACCGGAAGTCGCCTGCCAATTTGTTCAGATGTCAAGACACGAAAAAGACGGAACGTGGTCGGAATTGACATGATTCGAAACAACCGAATTGGCATGCACACTACAATATGACAAGATGTTTTAACCACCAAAATTGGCCTTTCAAATAAAACCACTCAGTTCAACAAATAAATTTATAAAAAAAAATCACTTGGCATACCTAATATCAGGGCCAGGGAATGCTTGAAGAGAACTAATTAACAAGGTAGAATATGTTAATGAAAGACCAGTACTCTTAAGACAGGGGCTGTCGTGGCCGTGATTGTATGGTAGTTGGATTTACAATTACCTATACAATCACTGCCTATCACCACTGATGTTGTGAGTTCAAATCTCGATTAGGGCGAGGTGTACAACATTATATGATAAAATTTGTTAGTGACTTGCGACATGTTGGTGGTTTTCTATGGGTCATCCGGTTTCCTCCACCAATAAAACTGACTGCCACGATATAACTGAAATATTGTTGACAGTGGGTTTAAACATCATCAAACAAGCAAACAAACATCTTAAGACAAGAAACTATATGTTTACTTTTACAAACAATACAGGGTTTTGTGAGTGTACTGGATACCCCTGGTATGATGTATGTATGGGACCAGTTATTTATGCAGAATTGGAGTGACAGTGTTCTGAAGAACTTCAGTTTGGCCTTGGTTGAATTACTAAGATACAGATTTATAGAAGCAAGAGATTATTCAAGCATGAAAGAGGTAAAACAATTGTAGCATGACAGATAGATATGAATATTGGAAATAAAGTTCAAAATATTGGTGAATATTGTATTAAGTAGAGATATTATTATATGCTGATTTTGAACAGAAATTATTATGAAGGTAGTTAGCAGATATTATTATATGATGGTTTTGAGCAGAGATTCACTGGTCAGTTCATAATAGCTATTCTTGCCCATTAAATGTGGTACTCACAATATAACTGATAAATTGCTGAAGGTGAAGATGAATTCCAAATACCCCCTTTTTATACGCCCATCTCGACTGGCCGTATTATGTGATTGGGTATGGTGGGCGGGTGGGCTGGCGTCCACACAGGTTTCTGCACAATAACTTTAGTTCTGTATATTGGATCTTTACCAAACTTGGCCATATGATTCCTTCTGTGAAAGGGGAAGAACCCTATTTATTTTGGGGTCATTAGGTCAAAGGTCAATGAGGTCACCATTACTATAAATAGAATTTTTGACAACAGGGTCGTTTCCACATGGTAACTTTAGTTCTGTATATTGAATCTTTACCAAACTTGATCACATGATTGCCCTGAGGAAGGGGAAGAACTCTATTTATTTTGGGGTCATTAGGTCAAAGGGCATATTTTGTGATGCACACATTTCTTGTTAACATGAAGCTTATTTTGGAATATTAAATGTTGCTGTAAAATAATGTCATTAGATTGTAGCACACTACTAAATTTTATTTTTTTGTATGTTTTATATGTAGGTATTCTTGTTTGAACCATGTAAGTTGTATACAGTAGACATTCAGATGGCCTGGATACATTTAGAGAGTGGAAAAGATCTAATGGAAATTCCTTATCTAAACAGACAGAGAGTACAGTAAGTAGTAAATAAATATGTACATAAAGTAGAATAATACAATTGTGTAATACAGTACAATATTTTAAATAAATGTACATCTGAAGAAGAGTTTCAAAACACCAGAATAGAAGAAGGATGGGCAATACAATGGCCAAAAGAAAAAGAACAAAAGGACAAACAACGATCTACAAAATATACATATAAAACTAAAGATCGAGTAACACGAACACCACTTAAAACAGGGTGTGAACTTGGTGCTCCACTAATGTGCAATTTTTAAAATGTGTACATCTGAAATACAGTACAATATTAAAAATGTGTTCATCTGGAAAAGGTATAGTAATGAAAAAATTATCTAACATTATGTACAGTCAATCTTATCTTGTGTGGCCAACCAAGGGAATCATAAAGAAGAGATTGCATAAGAGAAATGGTCTTTTTAGACAGGTTTACTAAATGGCATAAAATGTTCTATAAAGATCAAAGGAAGTTCACACTGCAGTAAAAACTATTGGTACAACACTTGATGTGGGTATTATGACTTGTAATCAGAAGTCAGCAACCTTACCACCTGGCCACCCATGCCACTAAGCAGTTTGACAAAGAACTGTCAATCCTGTATTAAGAGGACACATTTGGGACAAAGTATAAGTGGTCTTATAAAACAGGCGACCTGTTAAAAGAAGTTCAATTCATATGAAATTTTCTGTGACAGGACTAGAAAAAAAGTGACCTATTAATACAGGTGGCTGCTTAATAGAGGTAACAGCATGGACATGTTTGACTGTAGTTTTATTTGTTTTACAGACCAGGTTTATCTAGAATGCATCAGCACCCGTCAGCTCCTATGACACCTACCATACCTGGATTCTTACCACCTGTTGGTCTAAAGTGTATTGTTTTAAAATTAGTCATTCCTTCAGAAATTATAGAAAGGGTAAGTTATTTTGTAGATTTGCTATTGCTAGAGTACACCAGGTACATCTCCGTATAATTATGGGCTAGGATTAGGGTTATGGTGTTTAACTCCACTTTCAACAATATTTCAGTTATATCATGGCTATCAGTTTTATAGGTTGAGGAAACCAGAGAACCCATAGAAAACCACCAACTTGCAGTAGTCACTGACAAACTTGATCACATAATGTTGTATCAAATACACCTCGCCATGAGCGGGATTCGAACTTACAACATTAGTGGTGATATGTAAAATAACAGGTTAAAGAATCTGTTGAATAATTACATCATCAAGTGTCAGTTATATATTTATAACATCATGGAACAAATAATAAAATGAGGCAGTCAGTGACTTGTTTTCTTTATATAGCAATTAATTATTGTTTTTAGCTCACCTGGCCAAATGGGGTCTAGAACAATAGCCCCCCGGACAATGGCCCCCTGGACAATAGCCCCCGGACAATTGCCCACCTAGGGCCAAATGCTAAGTGAACTTTTATTATCCCCCCGCGATAGTGGTGAGGGGATATAGTAATAGCGGCCATCTGTCCTTCTGTCTGTCTGTCCATCCGTCACACTTTCTTGTTTGCGTGATAACTTTAGTAAATATGGATAGATTTTAATAATGTTTTGCATGTGGCTTGTAATTATCATTATCTTGGATGGGTTCTTACATGGAAATATTTGAAGCAAGTGTTTTGGGGGAAAATGCTAGTTTTTGGTTGAAAAATCAACAATTTTGAGAATTGTGTCTTGTTTATGTGATAACTTTAGTAAACATGGATAGATTCTAATAATATTTGCATGTGGCTTGTAAGTATGTTATACATTAAGACTGCAAGGCTGCTTTCTATGAATATATAAAACTAAATATTATGCAAGTGCGGGGGGATACGTCACACATTCATGCACTAGGCGGTTCTTTTATTTAATTATTTAAATTATTTAGCTCACCTGGCCAAATGTTCAGTGAAATTTTAATTAAATGTTTTAGCTCATCTGGCCAAAGGCTAAGTGAACTTTTATTTTATTTTTTTTTCAGCTCACCTGACCAAAGGCTAAGTGAACTTTTATACAATTTTTTTTAGCTCACCTGGCCAAAGGTTAAGTGAAATTTTAGTATCAGTTGGATTTTGTCATAGATCCTTGTCAACTTTTTAACTTTTCACTATTTCACTACAGGTGAGTTATACAGACTCATGTTAATTACAGCCAGGTAGAAATACTATGCTCTCCGCGAAAGGCAAAGACGGAAGCCTTTGTCAACATTGTTTACGAAATGCTTGAAGATGACCAAAGTGGTTAATGAAGAGCCATAAATTGAAGAAGGACAGACAATACAATGAACAAATGGAAAAGGACAAACAACGATCTACCAAACATTACACAGAAAACTAAAGATTGAGCAATGTGAACCCCACTGAAAACCATTGACTGAACTCATGTGCTCCTAAAGGATAGGCAGGTCCTGCTCCACTATTGCCACCCATCCATGAGATATAAAACAATGTACAGTAAATGGTAATCAAATTCATGCATTGCGTACATCTGTGAATCTAGAATAAGGATGGGATTTTAATCTTTCATTATCTTCCATTTTCTACCAAAAGGTATCAAATAAAAGTATATTATTATTTCAGGAGCCTTGGGTAGCTAATATTGAGGCCAAATATTTGAAATTGAATGTAACGGCATATTTTGGAAGTGTTCGTCTCCGTACTCGTATGTCACTCTGTGACGCCTTGGCCACAGGTGTAGAGAAAGATAACTATGGCAACATAGTTTACGAGATTTATTATCTAGAAGACAAATTTGTGTTTGAGAATCTAGACATTGGAGAATATGATGTAGAGAAGGAGCTTGGTGCTAATCCTTATGCCATTGTCAAAGCTGAGTACACAAAACCAGGAACTTTTGCTGAAAGTAAGTCTTCTGTAAAATAGAAAATACATGTATGTGACAACAATGCTGGCATTCTTAACGAGCTATGCAATCATTAGACGGCTATAATTAATGACATTTTAATTAGTTCAATCTATTGCTTAAACTTTTTTCTTGTCAACTGCCTATGTAATATATAGAGCTCTGAATAATATTAAATCCTACAATGTAAGGAAAGGTCACTTTATTAATTTATTTATGTATTGGAAGTTGCTTAAAAACGTCCAATTGTATACCATTTAAATTATTCCTCTTGAAATCGTCCGAATTTAAATAATTTTTAATCTAATATAAAGGGCTAAATAAGAGACGAGACTTGAATTAAGCTTGTTTGCTCGCATAACTTTCTCATATTTTCTCTGCGAAACAACCTTTTATTTACTAAATATAAACAATATACAGTGGAACCTGTCTAATCCGACACACCAAGGGACCAGGGAAATGTGTCGGATTGTACAGGATGTCGGAATACTCAAGTTTTATTTATGTTAACAGAACTACTTTGGGACCATACATTTTTGTCGGATGTCACAGGATGTCGGAAAACTCAGGTGTCGGATTGCACAGGTTCCACTGTACATGTCTTTCAATTATATATAAAAAAAATCTCCATGTACTAATACTTCAAGTTACTGAGAACGTTTCAATAATAGTTATAATTGTATCAGCTATTTATAGCTCATTGACAGCCTGCCTTTATTACTGCCAAAAACTTTCCCATGTATTATTTATTTCCAAATCAAACAGATCTAAAGACTTCTTAAAAAGCCGGTCTTATTCTAAGTAAAAACATTGAAACTAAAAACGGAAATCCCATGTAAACGGATTAGAAATACATTGTATTTTGGATTGAATGTACATTGTACAATCCTCTACAAATCTGTTTTTTTTCTAAAGTTAATCAGAAACCAAGACAGGAAAAAGTTAAATATGACAAAATGACTGAATATTTTTAAAAGAAAAATTATTGTACAAAAATGTTGCTTTTATAATCTCTCTTTTGTTTGTCTTTATAAAATCACAAAGAAATATAAATCAAATTGGTGTGCCTTAATCAAGAGAACATTTAATACATGATTTCCTACCACTGTTTATTATTAACTTGAAAAAAAAAACTGTGAGCGAGAGTATACAATGTCTGCTTGTAATATACAGGGCATTCCACAGCAGCCGGCAACGGGCAAATTGTCCGTCTCAATGCATTTTCCTATGGCTACTTTGTTTTCAAAAATGAAAATGTCAAAGTGAAAGTAAAGTATGGCTTTGTTTTGCACGCTGGTTTTGCACGATCCCCCCTTATACTTTAGTGATAATCACCTCCTACATGAAAATGAGTGGAATGCCCTGAATATACATATGTTAGTAACACTAGTTGACCAATCATAAGTGGAAAATTTTTGTGAATAATTATGCATTTTGACAATTTTACTGTTTTGCTTTGTCAATCTTTCTCAGTTGAGAACAAATATTTTTGTTAAAATTATAGATACAATTAATTTTGAAATTTTTTATTCAAAATATTTGAATTTTCAAATTAAAAAGATCATGGACAATTTTCATAGTTGTTAAATTTGAGGATGAACACAACTAGACCAAAACAGAAATATTCACAAAATATTTTCTCTAGAAAAATATTATTGAAATAGTTTATTATTTTGTACATTTCTATTGTTTTCCAAAGAACTTGTGGTATCTCCACCATATACAGATAATGGTAAAAAGAAAGGTATATCATTCAACTTGAATATCATACACAATATACAATTAACTAATCATATTATTTATTAAGGCATGTCTTTTTATATTTTTTAAAATATTTTTCTGATTAAGGGGTACACAACATTTTCTTACATATTTGGAAATAACTCTGTAGAAATTAGATATTTCTTGATATATGCCTTATGTATATTATATTGTTCTTTTCATTTATAATTGGCCAAGGATTGATCAGTATTTGATTGTCAGTTATTTTCATGATG
Organism: Gigantidas platifrons; assembly: GCA_002080005.1. NCBI lineage: Eukaryota > Metazoa > Mollusca > Bivalvia > Mytilida > Modiolidae > Gigantidas > Gigantidas platifrons. Next base: position 287,835 of record MJUT01041092.1, on the reverse strand, counting down.
AAAAAATAATTGTTGCATGTCATTAGGATGTGATTTGAGTTGTCTTATGTGTAAGGAGCGTGGCATTCTCCAATCACAAGACACTCACATACTTCCCGTACTTTAAGAACAAGTTTTATACAAATGTATTTGATTCCTCCGTACAACCAGCAGATGCTTCTTTCTGGCAGGTTGTACACACAGCCACAAAACTAGGTCCTAAGTCAATTATAGTCTACAGCCACAAAACTAGGTCATAAGTCAATTATAGTCTACAGCCACAAAACTAGGTCATAAGCCAATTATAGTCTACAGCCACAAAACTAGGTCATAAGTCAAGTATAGTCTACAGCCACAAAACTAGGTCATAAGTCAATTATAGTCTACAGCCACAAAACTAGGTCATAAGCCAATTGTAGTCTACAGCCACAAAACTAGGTCATAAGTCAATTATAGTCTACAGCCTGTACCAAAAACTTATTAAAGCACTAACCCGAAAATATTTTAACTAGACCAGAAAAATGACTTGTCTGTGAAGATCAATAAAAACATGTGCAATTATGACCATTTGCAGAAGTTGTATCAGTTTATTTACTGACGCCGACACATTCTGCAGTTACTGTAAAGAGTAAATAAGATGCACATAGATGTGCATTAGACCAGTTGGACTATCGGCAGTACTAATCTGAGATCATTTTTACCAGACAGGGGCTTGGGCTACTGTTTGACGTCTCAGATTGAGTCTATTATATATATACGACAATTACTGGTATGTTTTTATGGGGTTGTTAAAGATTTTCGTAACATGTAAATCCTGCTTGAACTCTATAGCAGGTAATAGTTTTATTTTATTGGGCATCAAATTTCTATTATATAGATATATAAGTAGTGTACTAATAGTCATTGTATTTTAATTCTCCACACAATTATTTCTTTATATCACAGTTCTAATGGTGTGACATTTTTTATTTTTCATTTTATTTATGTAATACAGCCAGTAGTCTGTAATTCAGTCACTGACGTGGTTTATTAGATATATTTATGTAATACAGCCAGTAGTCTGTGATTCAGTCACTGACGTGGTGTATTAGATATATTTATGTAATACAGCCAGTAGTCTGTAATTCAATCACTGACGTGGTGTATTAGATATATTTATGTAATACAGCCAGTAGTCTGTAATTCAGTCACTGACGTGGTTTATTAGATATATTTATGTTTGTAATTTACAGTGCCTAAATAATGTAATTGATTAAAACTATAAATGTCACTATACTACAGACATAGGTAACCTTAGCCAATTTAAGGTGTCCTGTTGAGGCCCTTTGGTTAAATTGCTTCCAATGACTTTTAAGTTAATTGGTTTTCAATTTTTTTGACTTTGTGCGTACCTGATGAAGGTTATTATAGAAATGTGTTGTACATACTCAATTAGATGTCTACATCATTTTTATGTTGACATTGACGGCTTCCATGAATTATTTCTTAAATAAACCATATGATAAAATAGATCATGTGACTGCACTTCAACCAATGGAATTCCTTGATGCAATATTATATACCAGTACATATCAGCATTAGTAGTTATAGTCTGTTTCTTTTATCTGTTATATTTTCTTCATTATTTACACGTTTATCATATAATTGTTTACAATGTTTAATGGATTAGAAAATGGTGTATCAGATCATTGCTCTGACTGCACAAAACAGTTGCATCTTAATCCCTACATGTAACCAGTATAAATGATGCTTAATTTTAATGAAAATTATGGCTGTAGCAGCAGTCAGATCTTAATATGTAGTGATTTAACACTAAGCAGCCCTTTATTCACATAATAATATAATCTAATGTTTCCTAATTATTGTTCAAAATATTTTATATAGGAATTGGAAATGAGAACAGAACAACATAATTTTATTTTAAATTAATTTGGCTGTCAAAGGCATTTATTCTATTTAAATCATTTTGCTCTATTAAATATGAACTATAATATATTTGTACACAGGATCCGCTTTACCAGTAGGATGGGCCAGAATACCATTATTCCAACGTGACCTTCATCAAGGTGATAATACAGGGAGAGATTCTGTTTTAATAGACATCCATTGGTTACTACAGAATGGAGATTTCAAGTTTACATTACACCCAGGAGATGTACCAGAGGTGTCAACACACCCATCTTCTCCTACAGTCCCTACCCAGTCTGAAGGTA
>MJUT01041092.1:257035-281798 GCA_002080005.1 Gigantidas platifrons | reverse complement strand
GTTTACATTACACCCAGGAGATGTACCAGAGGTGTCAACACATCCATCTTCTCCTACAGTCCCCACCCAGTCTGAAGGTACGTTTACATTACACCCAGAAGATTTACCAACGTATTACTGTGTCCAGGAAGTTACTGTGGCAAGTAAAATACAATGTCCACACTTGCCTTTAATTTGTATTTGTTTATCTTTCCGTAGTTAACATGCTGCGGTCGTATTATGCTTTACTTTGTGTAGCCTTTTTTTTTATTTGAAAACTTGAAATAAATTATATTTTGTAGTAAAACATAATAGCACTAAATCTGTGTTTATAATATGACTTGTCTGGGAAAAAAAATGTTTGAAGGAAAATTAATCACATTTATCATACGTAATATTTTTATTACTAGTAAATACATTGCACTTTTAATATTTTTATTAGGAATAATTCTGGGATACCATTCTGAGTTGTGGGTAATTGTTTATGACCCAAGGGAAGAACCACCTGACAGACAGAGACCTTCTGGACTCGGTGCAGGTCTACCATTACAGGTTCCACCATCTGATACACGGCATAGTCCTAGACCTCAACCAAGAGCTAAAGATAGTCCTCATCCACCTCCCAGGGCCAAGGAAAGTCCAAAACCAAAACCAAAGCCAAGGTAAAATTCTATTAATATTTGGTTTTACTGTAACAAATTTGATTCCAGGTAAGACAACATCATGGTTTCTAATTATAACTTTTGTAATTGTCAACAAATGTATTAATTGAGTGAGTAATTGTTATCATCATCTCATTGAAGTGTAACTTGTTCTCGCCTGGATACTCCACCAATAAAACTGACCACCACGATATGACTAAAATATTGTTGAAAGTGGCGTTAAACACGATAAGCCTAACCCTAGCCCTCGCCATGATATAGCTGAAAAATTGCTCATTCTAGTTTAACAACAATCTCTTATTCATTCATTCATTTTTTATGCTGATAGTAAAACTACTGTGAATGGAAATTCAAAAGAATTAATGGAAACAGATTTTCTTAAGCAAGTCTGTTTTTATGTAATCTAACTGATGTATGTTATAGAAATGTAATTGAATATTTATATTGCCATGTATATCAATTAGAAACAATGAAACTGCATCAGTAGTGTAGCTGTTAGCTTGCTCGTCTCGAGTGATTTATATCGTGGGTTCGACCCCTGGTAGAGTAAAACAAAGTGGTGTTTGTTGCTTCTCGCCGCTAATCACCCTTCATTAAGGAATAAGAGCAAAGACTGGATGTCTCGAAATCAGGATAATGTGTCAGAGTGGGGCGACATGTCTACCTACAGTCTGTTGTTTCAATGAACTAGCACTATAAAAATGTTTATTTAAAAACAATCTTCAAAAGAAATGAAAAAATATCACTACACAGAAGATCACTTTATAATATTTTAGTGCACAAAATGGATATGTAAATGCTTTTTAGAAAGAGTCCAGCTATATATTAGCACTATAATTTGTATTTACATATTTTAATCTCAGAGATAAACCAAAATTACAATTCAAGCCAGTGGAAGATGATGGTCCCTGGGTAGAGTATAAACCTAATGTGGCAGCTGAATTGGATCAGGAACCTACAGGGAAAAACCAGAAGTTTGACATGTATATTGACAGTGTTAGATTTATCCCTGATAACTCCTCTATTATAAAGGTAATTTATACGATAAGGAAAATTTTATACGATACACCAATTTATTTCTGCTTCTGCCTAATACTGACCACCATCAACGAGTTGATTATTATTCCAGGTACTTTTCGATCCAGAAAGAAGGAATTAGTATGTATAAATAAAAGTTTGCTACATACAGTTTAAGACTTTCCTTTCAAGTCATCTAATATTTGATCTTGGACACCTGAGCTTTAAAGGCCTCAGGTGTTTTGGTTGCTACAATGTCAGGGGGTAGGGCATTCTATTCTCGGATGGTACGTGGAAAGAAAGATGAATTTGCACACATATAAATACATAAATATCTGTCACATGTTGTGGCTTTTAAAAAACAGTCAACCTGTATACTAAGGACAGCGAAGGGAACCTGAAGATGTGCTCTTATGAGCAATTGACCTTTATAGAAAAGTTCAAATTATATGTACTATTCATTAAATGGAGAGACTGAATCTGCCCTTTATAGACAGTGCTACGTTATATAAAGGTGACCTTAAAGGAAGGTTTTACTCTATTACTAAATTCAGTAATAAAGGCCATTCTAGATGAAGGATGGAACACAGGGCAATTATATTAAGAAGTCAACACTTCAAAAACTGTTCATTTCAGCTTTTGCCAAGGTAGCTTTAAAATTTTTAATCTGGACATATAAAAATTCAAATTCTTGTTTGATGTCAATTTTTTTTTCAATTTTCTTTTTAATCTCTTTAAACAATCATATGAAGTGGATTTCATTTAATATAATAGTTTGCCTCATTGTGACTCAAAACAGTGTATTCAGTCAGATATGATTAAACAATATATGTAACCGCATCTGTGGTGTAATGGTTAGTGAGCTTGTCTTGAGTGCGGTAGATTGTGGGGTCGATCCTCGGTCAGGTCAAACCAGACTATAATTTTGGTATTTGTAGTTTCTCCGCTAAGCATGCAGTATTAAGGAGAAAGAGCAAAGACTGGATAGCTCAAAATCAGGATAATGTTGTAAATCCAACTACCATACGATAATGACCATGACACCCCGATGAAATAGGATGTCATTCTTTAATATAGTATGTATAATATATTGTTACAGGTGACAGGAATAATCGGAGCTCCATCTGACACAAAGATGTTATTAACACTCCCAGATTTAGACTATTCTGCTAGATCTCCGGTCTTCCAATTCAGACTGACATTTAACGAACAGGAAAAAGATTTAGATGAGGAAATGGTAGCTTTCCTGAGAGTCTACACATGGGATGTCATTAGAGACGAAATATCTGTCATTGGCAGCTGTTTTGTACCAATATTTGATAAAAACAATGTAAGAATTCAATGAGTTGCCTTCCCTGATGGGAACAGACTATGCATGGGTTGTCTTCTCTGATGGAGAAGACAATGAGTTGTCTTCCCTGATAGAAAAGACAATGCATTGTCTTCCCTGATGGAGAAGACAATGAGTTGTCTTTCCTGATAGAAAATACAATGAGTTGTCATCCCTGATGGAGAAGAGAATTAGTTTTCTTCCCTGATGGATAAGGCAATGAGTTGTCTTCCTTGATGGAAAAAACAATGGGTTGTCTTCCTTGATGGAGAAGACAATGAGTTGTCTTCCCTAATAAAGAAGACAATGAGTTTTCTTTCCCAATAAAGAAGTCAGTTTGCTTCTTTTGTTTGTATTGGTTATACTGCTCTTGATGGGCGTCTTAATTGACAAATAAACTGATTCTTATTCTTATTCTTCTTATTCACTCCTGCTGAAGAACAGAATTTACTAGGTAAATGTATTGTGGTGAATTATTATTTTCAATGGTGTATTAAAGTTTTTAGGGTTCATTTATTGCATGAATTAAATTTGAATTCATACTATGATTTTATTAAACGTTATAACTGTTTGAAGGTATGTGTAAAACATGGTCTGTACTATGTTTTGATCTGTTCAACTCAAGTCTGTTATTCAAAAGAATTTCATTTGATTAATATCTGAGCTATATACATGATAAAACATGACTTGCTGTCTGTTTTAGATTGCAATCGTGTGATTTTGAGTACTAATAAAAGGGTTAAAAAAAAACACCTACGTGCTCATGGACTTGATAAAACTGTTCTGGTACCTGATTCATGTAGAGAGAATGGTAGGAAACAGTAACAGTATAAGTGCAGACCTGATAGAGGACATCCTTGAAAACGATTGGAATAAAGCTTTTTTTTTTAACTCTTTTTAGAAAAATTTGGCAGTTTTTACTTTTTTGTCATTGAGGATAAACAATATACATACATCATTAGTACAAATAAAAATTTATTTGCACTCAGTGCAAAACAAGCTAGAAAAGCTCACCAAATGCCCACTTTTCTGCCTGTTTCTAAAGCTCGTACATATTAATTTTATATCTTCGGACAATATACATATAGTAGCTTTAGTTTGATATTCATATAAAGATAACATTTGTCTTTTTTAGGGGTATAAGCTTAATGTTGGTGGACATCAGTTACGTCTACATAATGGTATACCTCCACAGAAAAATAAATATCTAGCTACAGATTTAGATCATATACCATATGTACCAGGGGCATCCATGTTGGTACGACTTGTACCGTACCAAAAGGTCAGTATAATTAACTAGCTATAGACTTAGATAATGTACTACATGTACCAGGGGCATCCATGTTGGTACGACTTGTACCGTACCAAGAGGTCAGTAAAATTGAAATAATTGATAATGCTAATTATATACTTCAACACAAAATCCTGACATCTCAGATGTGAGTTCAAGCCCCTGATACCCTCCTCGAGATGTTATGGTTTCTAGATGTCTACCTATTGCTGAGGATTTCACTGATCAAGCCTTGATAACTGCCCAGGCTTATATAGCCTGATAGTCACAATATGGCAGAAAATATTACTGACAGTGAGGATAGACAACAAATAACATTAACCCTACTATATACTGTATGCTTTGAAATTTTGAAAAGTTTTGGAAAATAACATTCAACTGTATCTTATTCTGAAAATTACAGTGAAACCTGTCTAATCCATACCTCTTTGGGACCAGCTGATATTTTTGTAATAGACATGTGTTTGATTTATACAGGTTGAGTTATCAAAAATTTACTACGTTGGGACTTTATTTTAAAGTTCGGTTTATACATGATTCTGGTTTGTTCAGGGTTCGGTTTAAACAGGTATAATTGTTCTTTCAAATCAAATGATTTTCTGTTAACAGTAAAAGAAGATTAATTGTAGGAATAGTTTGAAGATATCAAAGGCGTAATCAGAATCTGTATATCGAAGAAGAACAGATGACAATGGCCAAAAGAAAAAGTACAAAGGAATAAACAACTATCTACAACACATACACATAAAACTAAAGATCGAGTAACATGTACCCCACTTAAAACCGGGGGTGAACTCAGGTGCTCTGGAAGGGTGAGCCGTTCCTGGTCCACTAGTGACACCCGTCTTGTTAATCTAGTTAACAAATCCAGTGATAAGTCGTGAATGAGGAAAGGACCGGGAAGTGTTTACGACAAGTAAACTATTTGACTTATTATATTTTTAGGATGACATTCCTGCTCCAAGTTATGGTATAGGATATTACAAGTCAGAGTCATGTAGACCTACAGTATCAGAGAGTAGGATATTTAATAGTTATAAAGAACATATGATGTATCCTAAGACTGTCAGGGACATGATACAGAGGTTACAGCAAGCTGAAGGACAACAGCAACTCAGTAAGTGTTATTTAAGGAATATTTTCAATTTTTGAACACGTTATACAATATAACCTGGTTTGGGGCTGTTTACGCTTAATATATTGCGAGGAGGTTTATGAAAAGCGTAAACTGTTCCAAACCAGGTTATACAAGTATAACCTGTTCAAAAATTGAACATATTCCTTATAATTTAATTTTTACAACAACTTGTAATTATTCCTTCATTTCAATTACGATNGAATTTCGTTCTGGTCGAATGATTTTTGGCTGAGTTATGGCCCTTTAACTTGTATTTTTTGTTCTCTATTTTAAGTTGTCCGGATTTTTTTTTACATCCTTCGAGATATTGACTTAATTTAAAATCTAGTCACTGCAAGGTGGTACTTCTAATATTTTAGGTCCTCTGATTTTTGCGGCCGGTAGGGGACAATGTATTGCTATGTGCAATACTCTCAGAATTCTTGTTATACAGTAGTGTATTTGATTTAAACATATTTTATTGATAAAGAACAAATAAACTTTTGTTTCATAATACAATAAAACATAGGATTCAGTAGTGTCTTTACTCACACTACGTTCTAGAGTCTTTTTATATATATATCCAGGGTCCTATGTTACCGTGGTAGTTAAATTTAAAATATGGTGGTGATAACAGCAACTCAATAAGAGTTATTTAAGGAATATTTTCTATTTTTGAACAGGTTATACGATATAACCTGGTTTGGGGCAGTTAAATAAAGCTGTTAATGAAAAGCATAAACTGTTACAAACCAGGTTATACAAGTATAACTGGTACAAACATTGAACATATTTCTTATAATTTAATTTTTACAACAAAATGTAATGATTCCTTGATTTTATTTACGATTATTATTTTAAGGTTATCAGGTATAACTAATGTTACTCCAGGCCAATCAGCAGTATTCACATCAAATTAAATTATTATAAAGTAGTGTCTTTACTGACACCATGTTTTATAGTCTTTTAATGTCAGGATCCTATGGTACCGTGGTAGTTAAATTAAAAATACAGCCACAAAAATTGATTGAAATAGCACATGGCAACATGGAACCATAGAACTCGCGGTACCATAGGATTGGCCTATAAAATCACGTCTGTAATGTAATGGTTAGTGGTCTCTCCTTGGCTGTCAAAAATTGTGGCATTGATACTGGACGGGAAATCTGATTAAAGTCACATCTCTTAGATGATCACCTTTATTGATATGTCGTGTGGTGGGAGATCTGAGGAAACTCCATTACAGGTCACATGCGAGTGACCTGATATTATGAATATATAATGATAAGATAAATACGGATGTACAAAGAAGAATAATAACTTGACAGTACAGCATGTGCTTTTTATGCTGCCACCTTTTTGACCAAGATATATTTTTGTATTAGGCGAGGATGGCAATATATAAAGGGAGAAATTTACATATAAACTACATTGATTTTTGTATAATTTTGACTTTGTTGATGGCAATAAGTCAGTGTGATGGATTAAAGAGTGTGATGTAGCAAGAGATACACTTTTTTGTATAATTTTGACTTTTTTGATGGCAATAAGTCAGTGTAGTGTGATGGATTAAAGAGTGTGATGTAGCAAGAGATACACTGTATTTTTATAGAACATTGATGGTGATAGGTGTGGTGGGTAGATTAAAGAGGGGCAGTATTCCAAGGGTACATTATTATTTTTTTTATATTTGAAATATTGATTGTATAATCTTTAGGTCAGTCAGATGAAGAATTACTAGGCTGGCTACAAGATAAATTAGATGTAAAGAAATATGGTTCTAATGTTGCTGCCGGCAATCTACCTCTAGATAAATGTATACGTTACCGTGTCAAGATGGGAATTAATGTTAAAATTCAACAGGCTCACAATCTTCCAGGTAATATATGCGTAGTATAGATAGTAACTGATGTTTTTAATCTGATTGTAAAATCCTGACATTCTTTTCTCTTGTGAGAGTTCAGGTGGCTCAATGAGTTAGGTAGTTGGATTACCTAATAACTCAAACAAGTCTATCACCAATATGGCGTGGGTTTGCACCCGGCTTTGTAAATTACAAAAAAGGGTGCAAACGACTCGCAGCTGCAAGTGATAAAGTTTACCGGTTGCTTGCCCATGGACAGTGGTTCTTTCCGGGTACCCCAGCTTCTTCCACCACTAAAACTGGTCGCCATGATATAGCTGAAATATTGCTGAAAGTGGCTTTAAAACACAAAAAATCCAAAAAATCAATCTTTTCTCTTGTGAAATTTGGGAGGAGTGGGGAGATTTGATATAAGAGTTGGGGTGAGCTAAAGGAATGTATCTGGGTATTTGGAATGAGTAAAGTGAGTTAATATAGGAATTTAGGATGAGTAAAAGGAGTGTATTTGGGGTTAGGGATGTAGTGTTTAACATCACTTTCAACTATATTTTTTTTATATCATGGCGGTCAGTTTTATTGGTGAAGGAAACAGGAGAAAACCACCGATCTGCCGCAAATCACCGACAAAGTTTATCACATAATGTTGTATTGAGTACACCTCACCATGAGCGGGATTCAATTTGTCAACTTTAGTGGCAATAGGCAATGATTGTGCGGGTAGTTGTAAATTCAACCACCATGCAATCATGACGGTCCCTGTGTATTTGGGATGAGTAAAGTGAGTTAATATAAGAGTTGGAGGTTTTTAAGTGGAGTGGATCTAGATATTTGGGGCGAGTGAGGGGAGCTAATATAGAACTTTAAGTAGAGCAAAAGGTGTGATCTGTTTTTGAGCAAGTTTGGAGAGATTGTTGACCATCACTGCTTAACTTGCTTGATGGAATTACTAACTGTGTGTAGGGCACTAGTTTGATGCACACTTTCAGAGAGTAGTCAAAAAATTTATAGATTAAAATAGATTCTGTCCTAACTATTGGGTAACAATGAAATCTTGTATTTAGGTTGTTTTGTGTTCACTTGATTTGGTCTACCAATAAAACAATATAAGTATTTGGTTTTGCCAATGCGTTACCAAACATTCTTAAAACTAAGGATCAGAATACGACATTTTTACATTTACAGACTCGCAAAAAACTGTTTGAAAAGAAAATTGTATTGATATAGATGTGTTGTTTATCAAATCTCTCAATTAATTTTTTTTCCTGAATATTGTCATATATTTTATTGTCCTGTCAGCAGTAATAAACACTAATCCTTGCCTTGGACCATTTATTGTCATATAAAGTGCATTTTAAATGGTTGAGATTTTAATACAACCTTAAAGGCATGCATTCTTGGTAGATGATCTTTGTTTGGTCTGCAAAAATTCGATGGTACAGTCTCTTCACTCTTTTAACACCCCTTTCAACAAAGACCCTGCCTCCCCCATTTTAAAACCATCTTGTTCTTGTTAAATGTTACAAAATCACACACTCTCAATTATAGGGCCAAATTTATTATATCTCTCCCTTTCTGGGGAGGGTGTTTAGGAGATAACTGTATTGTATTTGAAAATTTCACGGCATCAGTTGGAGATTTGATGGTCGCAAATTGATTTGACAACATGACGTCATATGAAGACTTTCAGTTTAAAATGTAAAGATCAGATGTTCTTTGACTTTGTGTCTGTTTCAGTTTTGAGCTAAAATAAGTTTGCAAGGTAGGGATTTTATTTATTTTTGTGTATTGCTGTAAATGTGACATGTAGGATTTCACGTTTTCAAGATGGTGGATCCTTTCAGCCGAACCCCTTAGTTACGACAGATTGAAAATTTTACATAGAATAGTAACCAATCAAATCCGACGATACAGACAAATTGCATTAGAATTAATTTTAATGTAAGAATGTATGACCTTTAAATGGTGATTACTGTATTAAAGTGGGTTGATAATCAGCTTTCTGATTTGAATATGGGAACTAGCTAAATTGCCTTCTACTTCTTTTGCTTAGCCTTTTACCTTTTTTTTAAATTGATCTTCTACTTTAAAATGTAGTGAGAAGGCTGGGTAATAGATTGAGACAGATATATACCTGTTATCCTAAGATGTAGTGAGAAGGCTGGGTAGATTGAGGCAGACATATACCTGTTATCCTAAAATGTAGTGAGAAGGCTGGGTAGATTGAGGCAGATATATACCTGTTATCCTAAGATGTAGTGAGAAGGCTGGGTAGATTGAGGCAGATAATATACCTGTTATCCTAAAATGTAGTGAGAAGGCTGGGTAGATTGAGGCAGACATATACCTGTTATCCTAAGATGTAGTGAGAAGGCTGGGTAGATTGAGGCAGACATATACCTGTTATCCTAAAATGTAGTGAGAAGGCTGGGTAGATTGAGGCAGATATATACCTGTTATCCTGAAATGTAGTGAGAAGGCTGAGTAGATTGAGGCAGACATATACCTGTTATCCTAAGATGTAGTGAGAAGGCTGGGTAGATTGAGGCAGACATATACCTGTTATCCTAAAATGTAGTGAGAAGGTTGGGTAGATTGAGGCAGATATATACCTGTTATCCTGAAATGTAGTGAGAAGGTTGGGTAGATTGAGACAGATAATATACCTGTTATCCTAAAATGTAGTGAGAAGGCTGGGTAATAGATATTATCCTAAAATCCTATTAGAAAAATATCTCTTTGTTTTCAAGAATTTCGATTTTTATTAAGAAAAAGGCTAACTGATACAATTACTTTAACAAGCTATATATTTAATTACAGATGGACTATATGTAAATTGCTTTGCAAGGATACAGCCAGGAGAGAAGGTCGTTGCCATGCCACCTACAGATGAAGGTTTTGGGGATGAGGAAAAGTTCATTACATTAAGATTAGACTTTGATAGCTATCAGAAATCTCCTGTGTGGACCGATGAATTCACAGTGAGTTATTTTAAAATTATATTTTACAAATAAATACACGTAATTGGAGATTTTACTATGACCAAAATGAGAGCAATTCAAGCAAACACATTTGGAAAAAAAATAACAATAAACAAATAAAAGATATATCATTTTACTGTAAAAATTGTTATTCCTACTGTTTAAATTAATTATGTTGCCGAAATTTATTCATATGGAGGATTTTTTTTATCGTTAAATGCAAACTACATATATAAAATAGTTGCTACATATGTAAAAAAAAAACTGTTGATGTTAATAGAAGTAGAGTGGAACTAGATCATTTTAACAAATAGTAAGTCACAATTGTTTCTACTTTTAAAACATGGCCAGGGTCCGAAATTAATGGACGCTAAGACGCATTTTGCATTTACTTTTCCGATTTTGCCTCTAAAAAATATGTAGTGGAAGCAAAATATTGCATGTATGTTATTTTCAGTGGATTGAATGAAGCAGAAAGATCGAGAATTGACAAAAAACATGTTCCCTTTCATTTAAATGAAGCAGAAACATCGAGAATTGACAAAAAAACATGTTCCCTTTCATTTATTAGCAAACGATACTGATACCGTATCTCAATCGTGACCGAAGCCCAGTTCAAACATCGGAGCCTCTCTGGAGTTTTTATCAACAATTGCAGCGGTGCTCCGTAATTGGAGGAAAATGGTTTAACATGCACAAGAACCTTGACAAATACGACAACATCCGGTAAATGGGTGTCACGACCCAAAATGATTTTGAACTATTTTAAAAGTAAAAATAGGCCTACTGACAACATATGTGTATCTCAATCTGTTCTATCAACATCTTTCTTCTGTAAATTTACTTAAGCAAACTTTGATTAGAGTTTATCATTATTATATTTTTGAAATGCACACAGAAAAAAAAATGCTTCAAAGATTTACAAAATTCACACAATTTGCTTGTAGCAATTTTGGTAACAAGCAATAATTTGCTTGTGGACAAAAAAGTTAATTTCTGTGGCTGCATGGCTATGATATTTATCAATGATATTTTTTGAAGATACCACAGTAATTTCACATTAATGTTTGGCTGTGATCTTATGGTAATTGGATTTACAACTACCTATGCAATCAGTGCCTATCACCAATGATGTTGTGAGTTCGGATCTTCATCAGGGCAACATTATGTGATTAAGTTTACTAGTGACTTGCGGCAGGTCGTTGGTTTTCTTCAGGTCCTCCGGTTTCCTCCACCAATAAAACTGACCACCACGATATAACTGAAATATTGTTGAAAAGGGCATTAAACACCATCAAACAATCATACAAAACACATTCATTTTAAGAATTTTTTTATTACAGAATTTACACCCATTTTATGATGAGAATTCCTGTTTGTTAATACAACTATATGGTCTAGATGTAAAATATACCAGTAGAATAGAACATGATGCTCCTGGAAAACTGAAAAACTCTAAAGATCAAGAACTGACACTCGGGAACGAACACATAATTGGATGGACTGTTATTCCTTTATTTAAAGGGTAAGGTCTATAGATACAGGACCAGACCTAAGGTCATATGTTGATGATATGAATTCAGCTGTTTTTCTAAAGCATAAAATTGAAGCATATTGGATATTTCTGCTTATTATATGAAATTATATTTTCTTAACGGGAGGGTCATCTTATAAGACAGATTAATTCAAATTCAAATCCTCCAATGTCAAAGTGTACTTTATATATTATGTGACAAAGTTTGTTAGTGACTTGCACCTGATTAGTTGATTTTTTATGGGGGATGGGGGGTGAGGAGTTTATTTCAGTTTCCTCTGCGAATAATACTGACATGTTATAACTGAAATATTGTTTAAAACAGCATTTTAAACACTCCTTAATCCTACATTTGTAAGATAGTATTCTAGAATGTTTGTTTGTTTGTTCGATGGTGTTTAATGCCACTTTCAACAATATTTCAGTTGTATTGTGGCAGTCAGTTTTATTGGTGGAGGAAACTGGAGGACCCGGAGAAAACCACTGACCTGTCAGAAGTCACTGATAAACTTTATCACATAAAGTTGTGCACCTCGCCATGATCGAGATTCAAACTCACAACATCAGTGGTGATAGGCACTGATTGCATAAGTAGTTGTAAATCCAACTACCATACAATCACGGCAACTACGGCTCCATATTCTAGAATGATAGGAAACAATAATTGAATATTGTTTGCATGTCAGAATTTCAGCAATGTTTGAAAAGCATGAGTTAGCAATATTTTAAGTAAAGTACCTTGAAGTTTTGGTAGAGTTATTGGTCTTTATCGTCAGTTTCAGCCATTTTATCAGCTTCATCGTGGTTACCAGATCGTGGTGTTATAAAACCTGGACTGTTTCCCTGTCTTTAATTCTGTGAAATCATTATTAATTGTGGGGTTCTAATTTTCATTGATTTCGCTGTTCACGTCCCTTGGTGGGCCCCTTTCAAAATTGTGTCCGACAGCCCCACCCTCCATTCAAGATGGCTGCTGTTACTAAAAATAGAAATTTCTTCAATTGTCCATTGCTGCTAAAGTATAAGTCAAAATGAGCTCAAATTTTAACTGCACCTAATTCAAATCCAACGAAATACAATTTTCCCATTGATTGTTTCCTGTAGTGTTTGAAACCACGAATTTAAGAACCCATGGATCAATGCATTTTGATGCAACAATGAAAATTGGTGTCGACGAATAAAAATATTTTCACAATAGGTGCCTGGTAACCTTAACACTTAATGTTTGTATCAGGTGTGCTTGAAGGAATGATGAATATTCACACTAAATTCATAAATTTATTTTTCAGAAATTCTACAATGTCTGGCACCCATGAGTTACCAATATTTAAAGGCCAATATCCAGAAGGAATGTTAGAAGATTTAACTAACCATCCTGTAGATGAAGTGTTCACAAAGTGGAAATGGGACAAAGGATCAAGACTGGTAAGTTGAATATATAACGGTTTGATTTGGTTTATGGTGTTTAACGCCACTTTCAACAAGATATAAGTTAGATCAGTTTTATTTGTGGAAGAAACCGAAGTACCCGGAGAAAACCACAGACATGTCGCAAGTCACTGACAACCTTTATCACGTAATGTTGGATCGAGTGATTATATAGTGGATTTGATGTTGATTCAATCAAAATTATCAAAAATATTATAAATTCTTTCTGAATCTAATAGGAAGCATTTGGTATTCATTAAGTTAATTACAGTATATGATTTACAATTCTGTGGGGGACGTCGTGGCTGTGGTCATATGGTAGTTGGATTTACAACTACCTATGCAATCAGTGCCTATTACCACTGATGTTGTGAGTTCAAATCTTCATCAGGGCGAGTGTACAACAGGTCAGTGGTTTTCTCCGGGTCCTCCTGTTTTCCCCACCAATAAAACTGACCTACACGATATAACTGAAATATTGTTGAAAGTGGCATTAATCACCATCAAACAGTCAAACAAACAATACAGTACTGTGTTTACATTTTTTTATACCCCCGCTCTACCGCATTTTTCTCAGCAACTATTGATGGCAGAAATCTGTTATTTGGTCACAAGCTTCATATAGGTACCCCATATCGTGGGAAGCGTTTTTGAACCCATCAGATTCCTACTTCCTGTTTGCCGACTTTGTTGATTTTTATACACATTGAACATATATGCTCATTTTTCGTCGCATTTTTCTCAGCAACTATTGATGGCAGAAATCTAATATTTTGTCACAGTCTTCATATTGGTATGCAATATTGTGGGAAGTGTTTTTGGACCTGTCAGATTCCTACTTCCCGTTTGCTGACTTGGTTGGTTTTTATACACATTGAACATATATGCACATTTTTCGTCACATTTTTCTCAGCAACTATTGATGGCAGAAATCTGATATTTGGTCACAAGCTTCATATTGGTATCATGGGAAGCGTTTTTGGACCCATCAGATTCCTACTTCCTGTTTGCCGACTTGGTTGGTTTTTATACACATTGAACATATATGTGGGGGTATCATAAGTGAGCATTAGCTCACAGTTCATCTTGTTGTATTTGATATTTGACATAATCAGTAAATAAAAAAAAAATTAAAAAATAATCAGAAAAGTAAACAGAGTGGACATTTTTAAAATTTCTCTCATTACATTTAATTATTAAAAAGAATCTCAATGGTTTTTATTGAATTATCATTATTAGATAATGTCCTTTACACTTGCAGGGAGATGCCAGTATTATTGTTGATGTTTGGGACGGCCATTTTGACTGGGATGAGGTTCCTGTACAGGAGGTTAGTATTGTACATTTATCTGTTGTATTGAGGTTGAAGAATATAGAATAATGTGTGCATGCAATATAAGTGATTGTAGAATATTTTTAGAATATTAAAGAGGGCCCGGATGGCTCAATGAATTAGATAGTTGGTTTTCCTAACAACTCATACAAGCCTATCGCCAATACGGTTTTGTAAATTACAAAAAAGGGTGCACTCAACTCGCAGCCACAAGTGATAAAGTTTACCAGTTGCTTGCCCATGGTCGGTGGTTCTCTGTGGGTACTCCAGCTTCTTCCACCACTGAAAGTGGCATTAAACACCAAAAATCAATCAATCAAAAATCTAGGATATTAAAATAGATCTGGAATTTTTTTTATGCCTAACCACCTCAAACTATTGTATCGATTTAAAACATGTTGATATTTTTGGCTAGAATTTAACCAAGAAATCGTTACTTTGTAGAGAATATTGACATCATGTGAAGAGTTGGAACTAAAAATACTAATACAGTCAAACCTGACCATGTGGTCACCTGTATAAGGTCACCTGTCTTATAAGGCCACTTTTTCTTTGTCCCAAAGGTGACCTTTTAATACAGGTTTGACTCAGTAATTGTCGCTGGTTTGATGTTTGTTACTAGTTACATTTCTATTCTTCTTTTTTTTTCGTTCCAGAATTATAGAAAATTGATGTCGATGTTTGGGAAAGAGGAATCTTTCATTATTGCTCGTAGACCTAAGAAGTCCTGGAAGAAAGTTAACATGTTTGTGGTAGAAGGCTTGGAAAAGAAACACCAAAAATCTGGAACAGAAAGTGAAATTTATCCAAAGGAAAAACAATTCTTTGAAGATATGATTACTAAGAAGTTTTATGATCTTATGGTAAGATGTTGAAAAAAAAGAAGACATTCATGTAACTGTTAAGGACACTTGGTTACATATGGCATGATGAGGAATTGTCATCACGTTGTAATCATTGTTGTCTGGCTTAACTTGTCTGTAAACCTGACACATTTATTTATTTTTTCTCAGAAACTACAACTGAACAAAGAAAACTAAGCTTGCCAATATTGCCAATTATGCTTTCTGGGTGGCTGAAAATGTCTTTTTCTCAGAAACCAAATATGTGATGGAATTGTTCTTTGTTTGAATGTTCCTCAATCTGAACCCATAAAAACTTAATTTTCTTATTTGTTAATTGGAAATCGAAGACAGGTACCACCACTGCTGGACAAAGTTTGAGATACATATAGGACCTTATGGGAAATGAATGGGTTTTTTGTGTGTTAATTTGAAATCCAAAGTGTGTGCTATTGTAGGACATTTCAAGCATATAGGCCATGGGGGAAATTGAATAAAAATTATTGTCTTACAAACTGTACGCAAAAAAATAATTTGATCAAAAATCCAAGATGGTTGTAACGACAGTACATTCTTTAATAGAACCCTACAGAGAAATGATTGAAAAGCTTTTTCTCAGAAACTTTATTTAACCCAAACTAGACAGGAGGAGGGTTAGGATCCCATTAACTAGTTCAATCCTGCCACATTTTTGTGTCTCTCTCAAGCTAGGACCTGGATTACCAACAAAAAATAATCCTACAGATTAGAAAAAATAGCCTGGATTAAAGTATAATTTACAAAGATGCTATTTTTAACCAAATAGCTAAAATACTCCATAAAATCTACTATTAATTTTTTGAGTTTTAATTCAAAAGAATTAAGTCATAATATTGTACTATACCTATGCTGTACAACCTTTGTCTACATTCTTTTTTCCATTTAGAAGGGGCAGTACTGGTTATGATCGTATGGTAGTTGGATTTACAACTACCTGTGCAATCAGTGCCTATCATCACTAACGTTGTGAGTTCGATTCCTGCTCATGGGGATGTGTACTCGGTACAACATTATGTAATAAAATTTGTCAGTGACTTGCTACAGGTCGGTGGTTTTCTTCGGGTACTCTGGTTTCCTCCACCAATAAAACTGACTGCCACAATATAACTAAAATATTGTTGAAAGTGGCATTAAACACCATAACCCCTAACCCTTGTCCATTTAGACAAGAGTTATGTCCCTTTTACCACTTAGTTTTTTTACCTGCAGATTGACAAGTATATTACTTGTATATTAAACTAATCATTTATCTTAAGGATTGTATTATTATTATTATTTTACATGATTGTTTTCTATAATATAAACAGGATCATGTGTTTTACTTTCAACAAGTTTTTCTTGATTAACTTTCAGAATTAAGTCGTAGTTACCTATGTAATTTACAGGTAATTGGATCAATTTTGTTGTAAAATTACATTTTGTTAACATATGGCTCATTTATGCACAATTCTGACAGGTGACTGTCACATGAAACTCATGATGTTTTAAGCACCGGACATTAATCCACGAGCTTCACAAAGTTTGATATTAACATTACATGACTAAATATAAGAACATACTAAAGAGGCCATAAATCAAAGAAAGAGAGACAACACAATGGCCGAAAGAGAAAGTACAACAGGACAAACAACAGTTTACATAGAAAACTAAAGACTGAGCAACACGAACCCTAGATACGATAACGTAACCCTCATTCTGCTTGTGCTCCATTTAGGGTTACGATTCGGTCCCATTCAACGTAATGGAGCAAATTAAGATTTTCGTTCCATGAATATTTCAACTTTCTTTTTGCATATGTGGTCATAACTTATTATTCCCTACAATTTTTAAGTAATGGTGATACGAAATAAGTGTTACAATACCTGTTTCGAACTTCACGATCGATTTCGTATTCGAAAATTTTTTCTTGTCCGCCATGACACCTTACGTAGACTCTCGTGATGGGAGGAGCCTATCCATATATGGATCTGAATGCCAAATATGAAAAACTTTTACTATTATGTTTTACTACAATTAATCCAAAGAAGGATATCTCCAAAACGAGGCAAGTGCACGTGAAATAGCAACTTGTAAACAAAATGTCGGACAGAAAGAAGATTTCATGCATTCAAATTTTCAGATGGATATAAGTCTACCATGGATTGATGCAGTGTTTACTTAACACCTCAAGGTTTACCTAAATATATTTATCTTTCACCCCCATTAATTTTTCCAACCACTTCAACAGAATTAGGACAAAAAACTGCCCGGTGTGCAGTGATTGGGATTACCACGCGCCCCGCGCCATAGTCGCATTACCCGACGAAATGGCGCATTTCCACATAAAAACTCCGCGTCATAGGCACGCATTCGTTTTCTGATGAAGTCAGACGTACATTCTACATACAGCCGAAACGTTCTGTTAAGACTGCACGGACATAGTCTCATTGAAATTTTTTTAATCCCAATTAGTGTATCTAATTTATAATTTAGTTTTTATTTCAAAATGATCTGTGAAAGTTCAACTGAAAATCAACATCGATATCTGGTACCTTGTGTACATACAATTTTATACCTTTACATACGGAATTCAGGCTTAAATAAATTGTAAACCAGTTTCAAAAACTGATATATCTGATAACCGCAAAGTACAACAACGAGCAACAACGGACTTATAACACTTTCACGACGGGAAGTATCGGATACCGATCAGCATGTCACTTTCCCGTGGTTTTTTTTACTTTCCCCGGGAAACGTGAAATGGGAATTTTCATGCATTGCACAGCGTTTATCATGCATATCAGATGGATTTTTTTTTGTCCAGATCAAGGTTTAAGCCAAGAATTAAAAAAAAGTGTTAAGTTCAAGCTTGTATGTCCTTCATCATATTTATTCAAACAGAAGGGTGTGAGTTGTCAGATAGTTTATATACCTCCTCCACCCATGTATTAAAGTTTGTTAAATGTTTTTATTCTACATTATTTTTCACACTGGATTTTGGCGCATAGTTCTGCCATTATGGCCCATTCATATCAAAAATGTCCCATTGACAAGGAAGGGAAGGGGGCCATAGTCCCATTGAATTTTTTTTAATCCCAATCACTGGGTGTGAATCACTCGGGCACTGCTCCATTACGTTGAATGGGACCGATTCGTAACCCTGAATGGAGCACAAGTGGAATGAGGGTTACGTTATCGTATCTACACAAACCCCACTGAAAACTGGGGGTGAACTCAGATGCTCTGTAATTGTAAACTGTTTCTGCTCCACTTGGGGCACCCGTTGTGTTACTGTAAAACCATATAAACAGTTGATGGATGATTGTAGTACAATGTTTGTGTAACAGTCACTTTTTTTAAAAGTATTAATGAGCCTTTATTGTTGTCAATTCTGAAAATCTAAAATAAATCTTATCCAACTTATCTATAATTGACTAAAGTTGTATTAACGTTTGTTTGATACCTGTGTCAGTGACCTGGTATGTACATTATATACATTTGTTTTGTAGCTTTATGTGATTTAATTTGTTGCCCAACTTATTTATAATGGTTATTTGATGATGATGGCTTTATAAATGGTTTTTACTCAATCTTTGAAACAGAGGCTATATTATTTTACCTAGAGTACAGAATGAGAGGTTTCCCTTTAGGTGACATTGGCGTAAGAGTTTAAGGGATATATATCACAGGGTTGAGTAATTTAGATTTGTTGATAACAAGATAGCGGACATTATTTTCGTCCTGCAATTCACGTAGCTAAATTGTGATGAAAACGAACTACAAATTTTCAACCCTATAAGACGGAGAGAAAAGAAGTTAGTACCTTATTTACATAAAAGGACAGAGAATATTCAAAATGGTGGATGACATATTGCAGATGTGAAATTCTGACAAACTCGCAAAGAAATAATGTTGCCTCTGTTTTGGAGATGGGTCTTTACAGTAATTTGGTAAATGCAATTTAAAATCCAAAGAAACTACATACAGTGTATATTTGATAGATTTAGTGATATATTATATTGATTTGTTTTCAGGTTTCACATATAATGTATGTGTTTATATTTTTTTAATTTCATTGGAAGGGCTTAAATTTTTCTTGGGCTATGATCTTCTAGATAATTTTGATTATTTTCCAATTTTGCATAGGTAGTTGGATTTAAAACTACCTGTGCAATCAATGCCTATGACCACTAAAGTTGTGAGTTTGAATCCTGTTCATGAGGTGGTGTACTTGATACAACATTATGTGATAAAGTCTGTCAGTGACTTACAGCAGGTCTGTGGTTTTCTCTGTGGACTCCGATTTCCTCCAACAATAAAACTGACCGCCACAATATAACTTAAATATTGTTGAAAGTGGTGTTAAACACCATATACCACCAAGCCACCACTATATATACAGTTGTATATGCAGTGGAACCTGTGCAATCCGACACCTGAGTTTTCCGACATCCTGTGACATCCGACATAAATATATGGTCCCAAAGTAGTTCTGTTAACATAAATAAAACCTGAGTATTCCGACATCCTGTACAATCCGACACATTTCCCTGGTCCCTTGGTGTGTCGGATTAGACAGGTTCCACTGTACAGCTTAAACAGGAAAAAAGGATTAGCGTCCGTCTCAACTTTCATCAACTATTGTTACTGGTTTACTTTTCTTAATACCTGTCAGGAGATTTGGAAAATAATGTCACATCTTAAATCTTATAATTTTCTCTATTTTATTTTCTGCTTTGCAATATTTTAATGTGGGAGTTTCAAGTTTGGTGCAAGACCTGAAAAAAGTATATTTGTACCAGGAGAAAGTTTGCAAATTCTGAAGAATGTTTTTTTTTTTTACATTTTTTTTAGAATGTTACTACTATAAGAAGAATATCAATATCTATTTTCAGTGGCAAAATATATTAAAAAATAGAATAATAAATCAAATAATCAATATTTTAAAAAAAAATTGATAAATTTGTAAAAATAAATAAATAAATAAATAAACCATTGGTCTAACAACTCATAGTTAAGTTCTACAACTCTGAATCTGAACTAATAGATACATTGCACATTGAAAATGACATGAAATCGTGGAACTTTTCTTGTCAGTCACCAAACTTAAAACTCCTGTATACATGGGCTGTTACATGGTGTTCACCTCTATGTTGTCTTATCATTATTTCAGAAGAAGAGTCGTCATAATATTTTTTTCTGACCAAACATATTTTTTATAGTTATTGTATTTTTATCATTACTATAAGTCAACAATTTTAAATAAGATTTCTTTA
This sequence comes from Gigantidas platifrons, assembly GCA_002080005.1. Classification (NCBI taxonomy): domain Eukaryota; kingdom Metazoa; phylum Mollusca; class Bivalvia; order Mytilida; family Modiolidae; genus Gigantidas; species Gigantidas platifrons. The sequence continues at coordinate 261,129 of MJUT01041092.1, read as the reverse complement.
TTCATATTCATTAAATATATTATAATTAATGTATATGAACAATAAATGTCATTTGCATTTATAAGATATATTTGAATCATCAGACTAGTGGACTACTTTTATGAGTAGTGTTTTTCCTTGTTTGGTATTTGGTAAATCGCCATTCCATTAAAGTTTCATAAATTTTTCTGTACTCAAGGTCAAATGTAGGTCAGATTATGGTGAATTATGATTAAATAATTTACCTGTTGGAACCCCATAAAAAATTTTTTTTTTAGAAGATCTTTGTACAAATTTTATGTCTTACATATATCATTGATAAAAATTGTAATCATTCTGATGGAATGACGAAGCAAAGTTAGAAGATAGCAAACGGGGTAATCAGAAGCAGTAATTCAAAGGACAAACAATACAATGGCCAAAAAGAAAAATGACATAAAGACAAACAGTAACTTACAAAACATTGCACAAAAATATAAAGATTGGGCAACACAAATCCCACTGTGAACTCAGGTGCTCCGGAAGGGTAAACAGTTCCTGCTCTACTAGTGACACATGTCATGTTGCTGTTAAACAACACAAACATCATCTGATATGAGAAGATATGAAGCAAATATTTTGAGTTGTGAGCTAAATTATATTAATGGTGTTTGACTATGTTGTAAGTGAAAAATTACAAATCCCAAAGGCAAAAACTGAACTTTTTATGAAAACTTTTACATACTCTGGACCAAAGCTATGGAATGAACTTCTGTTTTTGATACGGCAAGCTTCCTCTCATAATGCATTTAAAATAAAAGTTAAAAGTCTCATTTTAAATGATGATGTACTTTAAATTACCATTAAATATTTACTAAATCTTTTTGTGTATACTAATTACTATGTATTGTTTCTTGTGTGTAACTTTTGTATAGTGTATTTTACAATGTATGTTGAAATATGTCAATGAGGGCCTCAGGGAAGATTAGTTATTAACTAACTGTGTAATCCTCTATAAATAAAGAATTTATTATTATTATTATTATTACTATTACATAGATTAGTACCTGTCTTTCAATTTTTTTCTTTCTTTATTTTACAGGAGGATGCACTAATGACAGCAGGGTTTGGACCATTAAAACAGACAATTTAAAAGATTGTGAAAACTTCAATGAAACCAAAGGATAAATATCATTTTATCCATTTTAAAAGGCATTTATAATATGAATTTTAATTCAAACTTTTAATTTTAATTGTATTCATTATGCTTTATTAGAAATAGGATGGTGTTGAAAATCAAATTTTACATATTAGATCAAAAATATAAAATTCAAACGTAAGAAACTTTATGAACATTTGAAGGTTTCTTATAAATGAGAAACATTAGTTGTCTCCATTCTGGTTATTCAAGGGAGATAATAAGCAATAAATAGTTATTTTATTATCTCCCTTTTGTGTTTTAGAGATATCATATGCTGTGTTTCTCATGCAGGTATTAATGAAAACATATTTTATTGTTAGATGAGGAATAGATAATTGTTATGAAACTTGCATGAAAACTGATTGGTTAAGCCATGTTGTATGTATAAAGCTGTGATGTTTTTTTTAATAAACATTCCAGTTTGATTTACTGATGTTTGGATGCATGTTGTAAAATATTATTTAAATTCATACTAGATTAAATCTTTGGTTCAACCATTGTTTAATCTCTTGGCTTTTACATTTTGAAATAAAATGTTAAACAGTGATGGTCGACAATACAACGAACCATGACAATATGAACCACTCCTCTGTCAAAATTCAAACTATTTAGAAAGCTCAGAAAAAATGACAGAAACCAATGAAAATCTAGGTCCTGACCTAACCATAACAACACAAACCTCACCTCTGTCAAACTTCAAACTTTTAAACTCAGAAAAAATTACAGTAAGCAATGAAAATCTAGGTCTTGGCTTGGGACAGTCTTAAATATGTTGAGATGTTAAAAATGTTGCTAAATCCTGAGACATACAGATATATTTACAAATTGCATTATTTGGATTGAAGGATCCATAAATCCATAATTTTTTTTAAAGATTTTTGATTAAACAGCGAGACGTTATGCAGAATTTTATTGAAGATGAATAAAAAATTGAAATACATAGTGTCAGTTCTGTAATGAAATTTCATGTAAATAAAAATAATTTAATTTGATGTTAATACTGCTATCTTATTGGCTGATCTGCCTTGAGAAAATTTGTTATACTTGATAACCTGGGTTGGTATTGTGAATTCACCAACATATTCATTTGCCAACGACAAATTTAAATAGTCACATGAAATAATTGTAATTACAATCAAGGAATCATTCAATTTTATTGTAAAAATTAAATTATAAGGAATATTTGAAAATTTTTAACAGAATATACTTGTATAAGCTGTTCAAGAATTTAAAATATTCATTAATTATTAACGATTCTTGTAAATATATCAACAGTTGTCTTCATATATACATGTATGCATAAAGAACTAAAGAGTAATCTTAATAAAATTATTTAATTAATTGCTCTCCCATTTTTGATATGTTGAAAAAAGCATGAAGAAAAGAAGGAAGAAATTAAGATCTAATTGTATTGAGATTGTAAGGAGGGGAGGGTATACTGTTTTACCTCTGTCCGTCCATCCCAAGATAATTTTCCGTCGCATTTTTCTCAGCAACTATTGATGGCAGAAATCTTATATTTGGTCACAAGCTTCATATAGGTATGCCATATTGTGGGAAGCGTTTTTGGACCCGTCAGATTCCTACTTCCTGTTTGCCGACTTAGTTGGTTTTTATACACATTGAGCATATAATTATGCGGGGGTATCATAAGTGAGCATTAACTCACAGTTTAAATTGTCATAAACTGTCTCAATCATTATATAGGGATCCTTAATTGTTCATGTATTATCAATGACCTTCCCCAAATAAATAGGTGTTAACTCTTTATTCATTCTGTTAAATGACTGGGGTTTTTTTTGTTGGAAAACAATATCTTGGTTGTTTTTGTATTAACCTCCAAAAAATTACTACAGCATGAAGTTCTTAAAAGAAAACAAAAGAAACAGTAATAGGGAATAATTCAAAAATTTTGTTATTTTGCATTTTTTTATATTTATTTATAATGTTGTTGATATTTGCTATTTTATTTATTAATGAGTTCATCACAGTTTAATCTTTTATTTATTACAGACTCAGTAACTTTTTTTTATCAGACATTATTTATTGTTTTAGACGAGACATCAAATGTCGATTTTCCATATTTTCATTTTATCATCATATTTCTAAGATTTAGTTACGGCTGTTCCAGAAAAAAAACCCTTGGGAGTTGGTGCTATGTGTTATGTATAGTGTTCTGTCATTAGAACACAATTCTACTTGTTTATGACCTGTTTTAATGCTATAAGTTGTATTAAAGTTATGAACAAAAATTGCATTCAAACTCACCTTTAGAATTTTTGTTTGAAAACGCCTTACACAAAATGTATCATAACTTGTATATTTTACACAAGATAAAATTTCATACTTTTTAAATTGTAATTGTCAAATAGATCTACATACATATTTAATCTACTGTAGAATATAGTCATACCTGTATATAAAGGCCACTCAAGGGAACCTGATAATGGGGTCTTTATGAGCAGTTGCCCTTTATATACAGGTTAAAATTATATGCATTATTCATTCATTAGAAAAATGAGACTGTTCTTTATAGACAGTGATTTGCTATATAGAGGTGCTCTTTTAGGGAGATTTGACGGTACATAATTGTTTTATGGATGTCAGATAGTCTGTGAAGATCAGGAAATTATTTAGATTTTTGCAGTTCAGGGATTTTATTCTTTTAAAAAAGATCAGGGGATTTACTACTAAGCAGAATTATCTACCAATTTAACCTGTCTTAGCAAAACACCTGTCTATTTCAAATGTTCAGATTAATACCTCTAGTGTCCACTGTAGACAGGTTGAAACTGATACATGTATATGATATATTAATTTGTAATTTAGAAATAACACATTTAATTTGTTAGAAAGGACATGGATGGAAAAAAACCCCATAGATATCTAATTTAGTACACACAACACATTTCTGGAATAACCCTCATCAGGTGCT
>MJUT01041092.1:238113-256175 GCA_002080005.1 Gigantidas platifrons | reverse complement strand
TTTTTTAGATTTTTTTGTGTGTGAAACATTATGATATTACCTAACAAATATTAAAAAATCAAAAGATTTTAACCAAGGGATTCTACACACTTCCATTTTAACACCCCCCCCCTTAAATCGAAGGTATAGCCATAGATGACAATAATGCTAGTTAATGCTTGATTTTCCTTTTTTGGGAGGTAAAAGAAATAATGTACTAAATAGTTAAGCTTATTTTGAAAGTGTGATACCAGTTCCAGCTAATTAACACGAAAATTATGGATATTTTTTTAATTAGCAAATTTTTTAGATGAAAAATAGAATATTTTACCAAGAAATGCCGTAAAATACAATGGCAATTTTTTTTGATTTTTTTGAAGTAGTCATAATTATAGAAAAAATGTGTCGTTTAATTTTTCTAAAAAAAAACTCATACAATATAAAGAACAATTCTAGGTAACACTGTTTTAAGTTTCAGAATTTTTCAACCAACCGAAACAGAGAACCGGCGAACTTTTTCAACCAACCGAAACAGAGAACCGGCGAACTTTTTCACCCCTCCTCCTTTTTACAAAAAACACCATTGAGTGCATTTTTGCTGAATATCTCTATCTTTATCTCTTTATAATGTGACTATCTCATATGAACATTAACTGATTCCATTATATTACATTTAATTTAATAATTTCCATACTTACATGTGTCATACTGTCCAATTTAGGAAAAGCAGGGCAGTCATTTAGGTCAAGAAATGCTCCCCCCCCCCAAGAAAAAAAAATCCTAAAAACATTTTTTTTAGAAAACAATGATATCTAAAAATTGTGTCGTTCATTTCCTTCTAAATTTGAAGACCAATACTAGGTAACACTGTCTAAGTTTCAGAATTTTTCAACCGACCACAAGGACAACCGATATACTTTGTCATCCCCCCTATTTTTCAAAAAACACCATTTAAGTCTATATGAGTGCATTATAGCTGAATAACTCTATCTTTATCTCCTAATAATGTGACCATCTTATATGAATAGTAACTTATTCCATTATAATATATTTAATGAGTGAAGTTGAAAGTAATAATAGATTGTACTGGAATAACAAGTGACTACCACGGTACCAAAGTAATCTCCCTTTGATTCTTAAAAATACGTTGGACAGATTTTCATTGTATTTTTCGGGGAGCTCATCTGATATTCTTTTTCCCTTTCTTCCTACATACAAGTTTGTGTTTAATTAAACAAAAGCTATAACTACCACAGTACCATAGAACTCTGGGCTAAGCTACATGTTAGTGTAAAATGTCCCTCCCTTTTTGGAACTTTACTTTGAGTATTTGGGGGTAAAATGTACACACTGAGATTATTATATTTTTGTATAAAAAATCTGTGAAATCAAATCTCAATTGTATTGTAGTTGATGACATTTTTTACCTCTCACCAACTGTATTGGATAAATGTAATGACAAGTTACACCGGCAGCAGTACATCTCCCTTGTCATTACATATTGTACATCTAATTCTACAAAGCGTCTACCCTCGTTCCATCCATTGCTGACATGCATATCATTTTCGTCTATTGTTATTTCTGAACCAATATCAAGCAGATTATGTGTACATGGTTCTGTAACCAATACAGAGGTTGTGGTCATGTAATTTTGGGTCTAGAAAAAATGTGGTTTTCCGTTCACTATCTATCGATAATTTTCTGAAAAATGAAGATCGTTGGTTTTTTGTCTTGTTTGCCATAAAGTAATCACGACAACACCTATCTCTACCCATCGTTGTAATTTGTTTTATACCAGATATTATCAGTAAATACTATTTATTAGAGACACTAAAAAATGTAAAACAATCATTAGGTCCTATCACTCAGCACAGCGTCCGTTTTGTAATCATTGTACATCTGTGTCAGCTAAACGTTTGAAATTGAAGCGAACTTTTAAAACATTTCACTGATCCCGGTAATAGAATAGAGTTACCTCCCTGTAGTGTTAGGTACCACCTTAATATCAAAATAAATATCTAACATTCTAATATCACAACAGAAATTTATACATAACATCAAACCTGTATTAAGAGGTCTCCTTTGAGACAAATTAAAAGTGGTCTTATAAGACAGGTGGCCTAAAAGAGGTTCAATACATATGAAATATTTTATGACAGGACAAGAAAAAGGTGACCTTTTAATAGAGGTGACCACATGGACAAGCTTGCCTGTAACTTTCATTATTCAATGTACAGTGAAATCTGTCTTAAACCAAACTCAGAGACTGGATGGAGGAGTGGTTGAGATTGTTGACTTCTGGGCACAAGCCCAACACCGTTGGCATGAGTTCACACCCCAATTCCCATCTGGTAGGGATGTTCAGAAGATTAGTAACATGATATGAGCAGACATTTGCGTCATGATTTTTTCTCTCCCTGAGGTTTATTTTTCACAAGACAAGACACGACAGCCACTAGTTGCTTTGGCTTAAGTATTTATTAAAGTAGTTTATATCATTGGTCATAAACTGACAAAACTAACCGCTACGATAAACTGAAATATTGTTGAAGTGGCGTTAAATACCAATAAGCCTTACCCATGATATAATTCTGACACGTTTTTATGGCAACATAACATTGGTCATGTACTGACAAAACTCACCGCTACGATAAACTGAAATATTGTTGAAGTGGCGTTAAATACCCATAAGCCTTCCCCATGATATAATTCTGACACGTTTTTATGGCAACATAACATTGGTCATGTACTGACAAAACTCAGCGCCATGATAAACCTAAATATTGTTTAAGTGGTGCTATATACCTATAAACCTTACCCATGATATAATTCTGACATGTTTTGTGGCAACATAAAAATAGCACCCTACTACAGTGAAACCAGTCTGATCTGAAACACCAAGGGACCAGGAAAATGTGTCAGATTGTAAAGGATGTCGGAATACTCTGGTTTTATATTAGTTAACATAAATACTTTGGGACTATCAATTTTTGTTGGATGTCATAGGATGTTGGGAAAACTCAGGTGTCAGATTTCACAAGTTCCACTGTATATACTTGTACATCAAGAAATGTATTACAAAATTGTAATCTGTACAATAGATAAAAATATCACAGACAAGTAATTAACTTCTATGAAGATCCAGTCCTTCCAAAAAATATTGGATAAGAACTATAGCAAGGTCCAGTCCTTCCAAGAAATATTGGACCAGAACTATTGCTTGGCCCTTTTTTTCTATCCAGTATAGAGTAACATCAGGACTGTTTACCAAAGGACATGTCAAATGGATCATCTTGTAGTGAACTAAGAAAGTCTCTGAAATAAAAAGAATTGTAAATGAAACTAAGTAACTACAGTCAAATCTACTCATGTGGTCACCTCTATTAAGCAGTCACCTCTATTAAAAGGTCACTTTTTTCTTGTCCTGTCATAGAAAATTTCATATGAATTGAACCTCTTTTAAGAGGTCACCTGTCTTATAAGGCCACTTTATCCTTGTCCCAAAGGTGACCTCTTAATACAGATTTGACTACAAGCATTCGTTGGCCCTGCTACATGTATTGTACTGTCCATGTTTATGTTGTCATTCATTTTTGAGTGGAAGTAAATCTGTGTAAGTTTGTTATCGTTTGTTTATATAAGTATTGCTGTTGGAGATCCAGTTATCAAGAGGGGGAGAGTTTGAATCCCATTAACTGGTTTAACCCCACCATGTTTCTGAGTCTGTCCCAATCCAAGACCAAGGGACTGTCGTGGCCATGATCGCATGGTAATTGGATTTACAACTACCTATGCAATCAGTGCCTATCACCACTGATGTTACGAGTTCGAATCTCGAACAGGTGAGGTGTACAACATTATGTAATAAAGTTTGTCTGTGACTTGCGACTGGTCAGTGGTTTTCCCTTGGTCCTCCACCAATAAAACTGACTACCACAATATAACTGAAATATTGTTGAAAGTGGCATTAAACACCATAAACCAACCATTTTTGTGATAGTATGTGTTTTTTTTGAGTGGAAGTGAATCTGAGCAGGCTTTTTATCTTTTGTTTATATAAGTATTGCCATTAGATATCCAGTTATCAAGAGGGTTGGGATCCCATTAACCAGTTTAACCCTGCCACATTTCTGTGACTGTCTCAATCCAGGGCCTGAGTTTCCAACCTCATATATCATGGTGGTTTTTTTTTTTTTTTGGGGTGATAAATGAGTTTTAATAAGAAGTGATTGTTTGCGTTGTTGATTTAGTGGAATTGTTGATCTTTCTCTTGATAAGGTTCGTGTTCACATGTCAAACTGTGTAATAACAAGTTTATTGGCAATGTACGTTTTAGAACTTGCGACAGTTCGGTGGTTTTCTCTGAGTACTTTGGTTTCCTCAACCAATAAAACTGACCGCCATGATATAACTGAAATATTTTTGAAAGTGGCATTAAATACCCTAACCCTTGTTGGATTAAATTTCCCTCCTTTTAATTTTCTAATGGATATAGAGAACTTTTTTTTATAATTAGTGTATTTATCTAAACAAGTTGTGAATAGCTGTCTATGTTTTTTTCTCTCCATTGTTATAGAAATAAAACATAGGGAAATGTATATTACATTTCATTTGATTTACTTTGTGTGAAAGGGTGAATCCTTGTAGAATGTTAACTAAATAAAGGTATATGATTTTTCATAGAAATGGTACAAAATATCAAAACTAAATTGGGGCCGTTGTAGTCGTGATCATATGGTTGTTGGATTTACAACTACATGTGCAATCAGTACCTATCACCACTAAAGCTGTGAGTTCAAACCATGGAGTGAGAACAAATAACATGTGATATAGGACATTTAAATATTAAAGGACATCAATTAACAATTGACTATCAACTTAATGGTCAGTTAATGAGTTGCCTTTTAATACTTAAATGTCCTATACCTAATGGGTAACTTTTAATGGACTAAATTTTTTTAATTAATTGTCAGAGTTCGTATATATCATATATTAATATACATCTAGAAAAAAAAAATGTTGGTTTGAAAACTGGATTTTTGAGAATTTTTTCTGGAGATTTATAGAAGTCAAACGAACTATACCCAATACAACATTTTGTGATAAAGTTTGTCAGTGACTTGTGTCAGTTGTTTTCTCAACCAATAAAACTGACCGGCATGATATAACTGAAATATTGTTGAAAGTGGCATTAAACACCATAAATCAAACCATCAAAACTGAATGAAAAGTGATTAAAGCTACCTACCCCAGCTGTTCTTTCTTCCGTCTTGGATCTTGTGTAGGAACTATATCTGGTACAGTCTTCTGTACTTTTAGATAACTCTCTGAAAATGAAAAACATTCAAAGATGATTTATTTGGTGATATGAAATTTAATATTTAAAAATACTGGCATAAATTAACTCTCCAAAAAAAAAGAGGTAAAGTTCAATGATTCTGTACTAAACAAGGGAGATAACTTTTATTGTAAAAAAAAAAATACATCTTTCATCCATTATATAGTATATTCCTTAAGGTATACCTACACAATTTAAAGTTTAAAAGAGGGTTTCCAGGTATCAACTCACAGAGCTGCCCAGTGCAACCCCAGGTAGCCAATGGAGGGTTGTCAGCCAATAATACTGAAAACATGATCGTGGACTATATGGGCTGTCGCGTTTGGAGAGTGCCAAATTTCTTACACATTTACAATTTTTGTAGATTTTGAGAAAAAACATTGCTATGATGGCTACATGTTCACCCTTATCCAACATGCCATCCTTTTCCAATGGCAGTCAAAAGTTTTCACATTTCTCCCTCATTTCCGTATTGTATGTCTATATGGTTGAAATTGTTCTTGTCCTGAGTATGCATGAAACATTTGATGCTAGACGTTAAACAATTGCTAATCAATCCATCACAGCATCATATAACCAAAGTCTACAGTAATAAATATTTTGCAATACAAAAAGAATTGCAAAAATATATCGGTGTACCTTCTGTTGTGAATCTACATTTTCTGTGACTTTATTTTGGATGGTTTCATTCTTGAAGTGTTTTCTTTCAAACTAATTACACCTTTCTATTACTGTGCCTAATAATGATTAATAAGGTTAGGGGTTATGGTGTTTAATGCCACTTACAACAATATTTCAGTTATATCATGGCAGTCAGTTTTATTGGTGGAGGAAACCGGAGAACCCTGAGAAAAACACAGATCTGTTCCAAGTCACTGACAAACTTTATCATATAATGTTGTATCGAGTACACCTCGCCAGAGTGGGATTCAAACTTTAGTGGTGAATAAAAATTACTATGACAACGGTTTAAAAATATGATGGAGATTTCATCATATGCAGTTAATACATAATTGTGACAATTACAATGCTAGAGGGTAATTCGACTCATCGTCCAATTTGGCACACATCTATGTTATTCATAGTAGTGCACAGAATCACCCATAATTACTGTATATACCTCCAAATATGCTATTGATGCCTTTCTGACTAGTCTGTGCCCACTCGTTAGATGATTCCTCCAGTACTTTAGAAATGGATTCCAGTTTGTTGTCTATATTACTACTAGATTTATTCCTCAGCCTCGCTTTGAGTGATTCTGTCTGTGTGTCTACATCTGATGATCTGATGGTAGTTTCTCTAGTTCTTTTCATGAGTTCATCTAAACTTATCTGGAATAAAATAATACTGTCAGATAAGTTAAACAATCAAAAACTAGTACGTTCTTGAAAATTCTACTCATCAAAATAAGTGGTTGAAAATATGAGCACTCACATGCTCGATAGTGTGAGTGAGTGATTGTTGTTTAACGCCAATTCAACAATTTTTCAACTATATCATGGTGAGAACAAATTAATGTTCAATGAGATGATGATGAGGTCCGCTTTGTGCTAGACCAACACGCTTATTTAGATTTTTATATTGCTAGCTCACTGAAACAACAGTCCACGGATAGACATGTCACCCCCACTCGGACACATTATCCTGATTCCAAACCAACCACTAGCACAAGAAAAATTACACTCACATGTTGAGCAAAAGACGTACTTTCACCCTTGCTTGATCTTCCAAAACAAGGAAATATGTCTTTGTAACATTCCCACTGTCTCTGACAGTCCTTTTTTGTTGGTTGTGGACCGGGTAAATTATTGTCATCTTTCCCAGCATGCTTCATGGCCGAAAAAAAAACCCACTGCCATGAGGCCTACTACCATGAAATACTAAAGCTTCCTAAACACTTTATTTAAAGCTCTTATTGTCCTAAGCGTTTTCCTGACGCTGATCGGTAATTCTATTTTTTAGATTCACAAACAAAACAATTGTTCTACACAATGACAACATTACCGTAAATTGTAGTCTGTATGTCAAAAATCATTAAAAAAAAAAGAAAGAAAAACTGTAGTTGTAAACAACTCTGCTTCTTTTTCTACAATTGTCTAATTGGATTTTGGAACTGTTCAAGATGGTGTGATATTGTTCTTGATGGTGTGATATTGTTCTTGATGGTGTGATATTGTTCTTGATGGTATGATATTGTTCTAGATGGTGTGATATTGTTCTTGATGGTCTGATATTGTTCTTGATGGTGTGATATTGTTATTGATGGTGTGACATTGTTATTGATGGTGTAACATTGTTCTTGATGGTGTGATATTGTTCTTGATGGTGTGATATTGTTCTTGATGGTGTGATATTGTTCTTGATGGTGTGATATTGTTGTTTATAATATAATACAATCTTACCTCCTTCTGTACTTTAGACTTTGGATTCTGTAAATGATCAAAGTTTGTATTCTTCATATATTCTACAGCAGCCTTCACTGTCACCATACAGTAACTAAAAAATAAGTAACACAAAAATAATTTCAGATGTTTTTTTTTTTAATTTTCAAATTCGATAAAATAACACAGATTTTCACTGATCTATAATTATGAAATTCAAAAGCTGATTTTGTTCCGATTCTAAGTTGATATATGCACAAAAAAAAACAATTGAAAAAATGTACACTTTAATATCCACGTTCCACTTCCAATTACATAATTTTACAGTTCATCTGTCTAATGTATTAAAGCTGTATTGAAGTTTTAAAATCACTGATGAAGTCTCTCACCAGTGAGATATAGGTTTGTATTTGTGGCTCAAATTATTGTCCCCATTTGACATGTTTAAATATCAATGCTGAAGAAGCATCCTATATAAATGCAGGAACTGCTTACCCTTATGGAGCACCTGAGTTTACCCCTGGTTTTCAGCAGGGTGCGTGTTACTCGATCTTTAGTTTTTTGTGTAATGTTTTGTAGATCGTTGTTTGTCCTTTTGTACTTTTTCTTTTGGCCATTGTGTTGTTTGTCCTTTTGTACTTTTTCTTTTGGCCATTGTTTTGTCTGTTCTTTTGGCCATTGTTTTGTCTGTTCTTTTGTACTTTTTATTTTGGCCATTGTTTTGTCTGTTCTTCTTCCATTTATGGATTCTGAGTACCCCTTTGGTATCTTCAAACTCTTCTTACGAGCAAGAATATAGTAAAGTTTGGTGAAATTCCACTGCTTACCTTAAATTATCTCTATTATTATTTGGTGTAGTCCAATGGAAGAATTCCATATAAAACACGTTACTGGCTAGATCAATACATTTAGCTTGAGATATTACTGACACCTAAAACATTAAAACAAATATCTACATTTTACAAAAATCTACTTTTCACAAAAATATACATTTACAAAACACCAAAAATATTATACAGGGGTTAGAGTTTTAGTTTTTGGTATTTAATGCCACTTTCAACAATATTTCAGCTACAATTGTGGTCAGTTTTATTGGTGGAGGAAATCAGAGTACCAGGAGAAAACCATCGACCTGCCGCAAGTCACTAACAAACTTTATCACATAATGTTGTATCGAGTACACCTCGCCAGAACGGGGTTCGAACTCACATTAGTGGTGATAGGCACTGATTGCATAGGTAGTTATAAATCCAACTACAATACGATCATGATACATTATTCAAAAATCTAACTTTCACAAAACTCAAAAATCTACATTTTACAAAACACTGAAACCTACATTTTACAAAACAGTATTATTTACAAAACATACCAATTTTAATTTGATTTAGTGTAAGACTAAAAAAAATCTGTGTATGTTTTGTACAGATAAAACATCACACAGCCAGTGTATATAATTTTGTTTGTTTGATTGATTGATTGTGGTTAACGCCACTTTCAACAATATTTCAGTTATATCGTGGCGGTCAGTTTTATTGGTGGAGGAAATAGGAGTACCCGGAGAAAACCATCGATCTGTCGCAAGTCACTGACAAACTTTATCACATAATGTTGTACACCTCGCCCTGATCGAGATTCAAACTCACAAGATCAGAGGTGATAGGCACTGATTGCATAAGTGGTTGCAAATCCAACTACCATACGATCACGGCCACGGCAGCCACAATATAGTTGTGATGATCAATGTAGTTTACATATTATCTCCTGGATAATCACATGAAAACACATCAATTGATTCATTTTGTTCTTAATATTTTCCTGAAGTATAGATAATTTGCCAATTTTCAAAACTGATACCATTGATTGATTGATTGATTGATTGATTGATTGTTGTTTAATGCCATTTTAAGAACTATTTCAGCTATATCAAGGCGTAATATGTAACAGGAAATAGTGGTTAGGTTTGTGTATTGTGTAGGGATACAAGTAAGGTAATAAACATACATATTTGAGAATTAGACAATTCATTGTATGTATACTTACAAGTAAAGGGATAAGATCATCTGAAGTTATAACTGGTAAATCTGGAAATAAACAGATAAACAGAGCTAATTAATTTATAAAAAATATATATATATATATAAACAAGAAAATACTATAAATCAGGAGGTTTTTTTGCATGTGTTTTTATTTTCAATTTGTTTGCTGTAGCAAAAATTTAACTTCAATTATTGTCATAAAATTGTGAGGAGAAAAAAATGACACGCTAAAAATCCTGATATATGGTAAATGAATACAGTTTTATTTTTATCATTTTCACTAAGAGACATGTGCTTTATATATTGTATCATGTGACATAGGACATTTAGATATTAAAGGACATCAATAACAATTGAATGTCACCTTAATGGTCAGTTAATAGCCTTTTAATATTTAAATGTCCTATGTCACATGGTACATTGAAATAGATATTGAAAGCACATGTCAGTTATTTTGCTTCGATGGTTTGGGTCATACACTATTTGTACTCACTCCATGCAGATTTTTACACTCTCAGTCTATATAATTAACATAGAGACCTAATGGGTAACAGTTTAATAATGGACCAACAATTTTGAAATTAATTGTCAGAGTTTGTATATATCCAATCTATATAAAAAAAAATTGTTGAGAATTTTTAAGAATTTTTTTCTGAACATTTATAGAAGTCAAACAGACTTTATACCATATGATCATGACCATAAATAGAGCATAAATATTCCAGATATTAATAGAAATAGAATTGTAATAGTGCTGACCACAAATATAAGTAAGAAATAACTATATTGTATTTTAAGAGGTGTCGGCATCAATTAGGGATTTGACGGTCACTAATTATACCATACATACATTAACAAAAATTCCTACAAAAGAAAAAAGGCCATAATAAACTATTTACCTTTGATTCCTGGAGTTTGGTTTTCTATACTATGTTTTTGTATAGTTCCTGTAATATGATCCTGATGGAAAAAAGTTTAAAAAAAACATTAGTATTATAGAAAAACATTTTGCATGTATTATCCATATATATTCAAAGACACATGTCTTAATCTAATAGCATATTAAATATCTATTTATGTTAAATTAATTGATTGATTGATTTTTGGTGTTTAACACCACTTTCAACAATATTTCAGCTATATCATGGCAACCAGTTTTAGTGGTGGAGGAAGCCGGAGTACCCGGAGAGAACCACCGACCATGGGCAAGCAACTGGTAAACTTTATCACTTGCGGCTGCGAGTCGAGTGCACCCTTTTTTGTAATGTTAAATTGACACATTCTCTGTACCACTATGGTTTTATGACAAATAAAGAATCTTGAAATCTTAAATAGCTTTGAATCAATTTTTGTTTTTCACTCGCAGATTCTCAGAAAATAAATAAAGGGCATGATACAACAGCAGCAAGTTGACAAGGGTATCTTTCTGCAACTAGTTTGCATGAAATGGTTACTGTCAAAGCAAATAAAGGCAATAAAATTCGACATAACAAATTTAAAAAACTTGGGCATTACCCCATTTTAGTCCCCTCATATCTTGGGAAACTATATGAGATATGACAAATCTCTTAAATATTCCATATCAAAGTTTTTCTGAAAAATTCAAATTGACCTCCCCCTTAAAATAAAATAGCATTTTATTATTTAGTTACAATAAACATAGAATGTTTTCTGCACAAAAACAATTTATATTTCAAAATGCTAAAAACTGTTGAAAAACGTAGAACACATGTAAAATGTTATTCATTTATCAATGATTAAGTGACATGTATATTTTTACAACTACCTGTGCAATCAGTGTCTATCACTACCGATGTTGTGAGTTCGAATCTCGATCAGGGTGAGGTGTTATGTATATTTTTACAACTACCTGTGCAATCGGTGTCTATCACTACCGATGTTGTGAGTTCGAATCTCGATCAGGGTGAGGTGTACAACATTATGTAATAAAGTTTGTCACTTGCTACAGGTCGGTGGTTTTCTCCGGGTCCTCCAGTTTCCTCCACCAATAAAATTGACCGCCACGATGTAACTGAAATATTGTTGAAAGTGGCGTTTAACACCATCAAACAAACAAACAAACAAACAAACAAACATAACATTTCTATACTTACAACAGTAGCCTTTAAACAGTTCAGTTTTTCATGTGGAGTCTTTAATCCACCAAGATTTGCCATCTCAACTATCTATTGTAATAAAAATTTGTAAACACATCAGAAATGCACAGGTAGAGTTGCCATACCGGTATATTATCCGAATTCTTAAAAATAAAATCCTGTTTTCGAAACTGACTAGATATTCTTGATACAGAGATTGTGTATAAATTTGGATTGTATTTGATTAGGACTTTTTTGCAAGTGAACAAACCAGAACATTTTAACAAACCAGAAAATTTTCAACTTTTTTACATCTTTAAGGGGGATTACCGGTACTTTTTAAATTATTGACAAAAAAATTATGCTTTTCAAAAGCAACTTAAATATTGTCCATATATGTAGCTTGTATATAAAGTTGGTTTTAATCTACTGAGGAACTAATTTGCAGGTGCCTAACAAAGAACATCTTCACACTTTTTTACATCTTCAAAGGGCACAACTAAATCTTAAAACTCTTGATAAAAAACCATGGTTTTCAAACTAGACAGAGATGGTGTCAATATATAGCTTGTGTAAAAAATTTATTTAAATATGTCAAGAAATAAAGATGCTAGAGCGTTAACAAGATTTGATACAAATATATGAATTACATTATACCAGTTAATGATAAAATGCAGGCAAATTGCACCAGCATATCTATAATTTTACTTACAGCTAACGGAAAAGGACAGGAAAATTGTAAAGTATATCTATAATTTTACTTACAGCTAACGGAAAAGGACAGGAAAATTGCAACAGTATATCTACAATTTTACTTACAGCTAACGGAAAAGGACAGGAAAATTGTAACAGTATACAATGTATCTATATTTCTACTTACTGCTAACGGAAAAGGACAGGAAAATTGTAACAGTATATCTATAATTCTATTTACATTTAATGGTAAAGGAATTGCAAATTGTAACAGTATATCTATAATTATACTTACAGTTAATGGTAAAGGATAGGAAAATTGTAACAGTATATCTATATCTATAATTTTACTTACAGCTAATGGTAAAGGATAGGAAAATTGTAACAGTATATCTATAATTCTATTTACAGCTAATGGTAAAGGAATTGCAAATTGTAACAGTATATCTATAATTTTACTTACAGCTAATGGCAAAGGACAGGCAAACTGTAATGGTATACCTAGTTGTTCTACTTTCACATCTTGTAATTGTTTACACTTTGACAACAGAAGTTCATCTTCTGCTTTAAATTTCTTGTGAAGAACTTTAAATATTGTCTGATATACATTTCCCATTACATAACTATAAATGAAAAGATACAATCCTCATTATTGTAATATGTCTACATGTATATCAACATACATGTTTATGTTGTCATTCATTTTTGTGATAATGTCTGATTTTGTTGAGTGGAAGTGAATCTGGGCAGGTTTATTATCGTTTGTTTATACCTGTTTCGCTGTTGGTGATCCAGTAATCTAGAGGAGAAGGAAGATTAGTATCCCATCAACCGGTTTACCCCTGCCACATTTTTGTGCCTGGATTTCCAAGGTCATATGTCATAGTCTTCTTTATGTTCAATGGTTAGATAGTGTAAGGGTGATATGTTGCTTAATGCCAACTCAGCAGTTTTTCAGCTATATCATGGCGAGAATAAGTTAACTTTCAATGAGACGATGATGAGATCTGCTCTGTACTAGAACAACACGCCTAGCTGAATTTCGGCTTGCTCACTGTAAACAACAGTATGTGGATAAACATGTCGACCCACTCAGACACATTATCCTGATTCTGAGCCAACCAGTCTTTGCTCTTTCTCCATAATGCTGTGTGCGTAGCAGAGAAGCAACAAATACCAATTTTATAGTCTTTGGTTGGACCCGGTCAGGGCTCGAACCAACGATTTACCACTCTTGAGACGAGCACGCTTACCATTACATCACCGTGATGTGAGGGGCGATTGTTCTTATTATTGGTACTGGTGGAATAGTTGACAATCACTATTTAAACTTTCTTTCCATAACAGAATACATAAATACTGTATATTAATACAGTCTGCCTTAAAAGACAAATGATTAATTCTATTAATAACCATAGGTTTAACATTTATTTAAATGCATATTTCATTATCAAATTTGTCAATTTATAAAATATTTTTCAAATGCTATATCAGACGATTATTGTATTCGAAGACATGATACAGAAATGTATTATGGGGCCGTCATGTCATGGTCATTTTCGCATGGTAGTTGGATTTACAACTACCTGTGCAATCAGTGCCTATCACCACTAAAGTTTTGAGTTCAACTCCTGTTCATGGTGAGCTGTACTCGATACAACATCATGTGATAAACTTTGTTTGTGACTTGAGACAGGTCGGTGGTTTTCTCTGGGTACTCCGGTTTGCTCCCTCAATAAAACTGACTGCCACGATTTAACTGAAATACTGTTGAAAGTGGCATTAAACACCACAAACCAACCAGCCAACCAACCAACAAGAAATGCATTATAACAAGATTAACTGCAGGTATCACAAATGTTTGGTGGTGTTTAACACCACTTTCAACAATATTTCAGTTATATCATGGCGGTCAGTTTTATTGGTGAAGGATACTACAGAAACCACAGAAAACCACACACCTGTCGCAAGTCACTGACAAACTTTAATTAAGACTATGAACATTTATAATTGTCTGTGCCTTAGATATAGTTTTACTTCTTTTCAAAGTTTGCCAACCTCGTAAAATATCCTCACTGTTATTGCCTCAATTCCTCTCTTTTACAACATAAAAAGATATTAAATTGTTATAAAATGATAACCTACCTTTCTATACAGGAACTTAAATCATCTCTGAAGGACATTTCCTGGCTTAGTTTGTACTTACTACACATAAAACATTTCTGCAAAAGAAAAGAAAACAAACAGATTATTTTGTGCATATATACATTTTGTAGTGATGCAATGATAGACTGAGATAGCTTGTTAATATTAGGAAACCAGTATAAAACAATCCATATAGACGAGGGAACCAGATAGCTTGTTAATATTAGGAAACCAGTATAAAACAATCCATGGCTTCACGTTACAAACCATTTATACCACAGATTTCCCAAGTTAAACAATCTCATGCTTCGTGTTCATTCGTTTTACTTGAAAAACCTGTGGAATATACATTACTTGTCCCTTCATTTGTTTCTTTTCATTTTAAGTACGAAACCCTGACCATTTGGCCAGTTACTCCCAAATAGTTAGATACGTAAGTACCTGGTAAACTTTCTCAATGTGATGGTGTTCACTTCTAATATATATAAACATCATAAGAATTTATTTGTTCAGGTATAATACATATTTTTCAACTTTAAATTTAAAATTTATCTGAAAATTACCAAAATCATACTGCTTATATATTTTAAGCCTGAATATGACTGTATATAATTAACTAATTACAATTTTCAAAATTACAAATAATATCATGATTTTGTTATTTTTGGTAAATTAAGGGGAGATAATTAATATTTTTCATGATTTAACAATTATTTTTTTTGGCCACCAATCATAATGATACACATGCATCACAGAAATAAAACAATTAATTATATGTGTCGAAATGGATAATATAACATTTATTAATTAGTAGATCTCTTTTGTTTTGTTTTAAATTGAGTTTGTGACTATATTGGGTTATGCTTTATACACCGACTGCTTTATCCAATCAACATTTTGAATTTGAATATGAATATTAATGAGTCGATTCACATATTTTCTATAATACTAGTACCAAAAAAATATATCAGAATTATATTCTTTATTTTGAAGAAGTAATTTTTTTTTTTCAAAGAAATCTCAGAATGTGGATATCTTACAACTATCTTTGACCATTGATGTTACTGATGTCAGGGGGTGAATGTACATCATAATTGGAAGCCATTTTTGTGCCGCTTGAAGGTAAGTTTTTACTTATAGCATTAGTTATTGTAAGGATAACATTAAATGTGATAGTGTGTAAAATGCCCCTAAATGTCTGCTCAACAATGGTGTGTCCATTGTTCAAAAATTTGTTGTCAAACTCTCAAACACTTTGACAATGTTATTTCCACCTTAGACCTTAACACAACAAGATTGTGACTGTATGATTGTAATATTAAAATCAGATCCATCACTCACTCCTCTTTACTGATATGTCGTGGGATATGAGATCTGAAGAATCCCCGTTACACGTCACATGGGAGTGACTCTATCTAATGATATGATTAATATGGTTATGACCTTTTTCACACAATTGGATTGCTTGTAGGATACAAAGAAGTATATTAACACTTTCATAGCTTCTGAAGCTATCGTCTGGTAAGATATATATACACACTTCAGTAGCTTTGGAAGCTATCGTATGGTAGCAGATAAATACAGTCAAATCTGCCCGTGCAGTCACCTCTATTAAGCAGTCACCTGTATTAAAAGGTCACCTTTTTCTTGTCCTGTCATAGAAAATTTCATATGAATTTAACCTCTTTTAAGAGGTCACCTGTCTTATAAGGCCACTTTTTATTTGCCATAAAGGTGACCTTTTAATACAGTTTTGACTGTACTTACTTCAGAAGCTATTGTCTGGTAACAGACATACTTACTTCAGTAGCTTCAGAAGCTATCGTCTGGAGTTTCTGTAAAGCGTCATCCAAGTAATCTTCTAATACCATGTAAGTACTGTTAAACAGATATATACTTTCCTCTAACTTTCTTAAGATCTAAAAATAAAAATATAGTATATAAATACCAAATATTAGAGGTAGAGTTATGGCTGTTTAATACCACTAAATATTTCTGTTATTGTAAATAAACGTCTGAGAATACCAAAGGGCCAATCAAAAATGGACAATCCAGCAAAAAATTGCAACATATAGGGTACACAAGACTTAGAAAAACAAAACAGAAGAAAAACACAACACAATATGTGTTGGACACCACTATACGCAAACAAACAAAAGTATTAATATTTGCAGTCTTTTAATTTTTTAGGTCAGTAAGAAACCACGAAAAGCAATACCCATCAAAAGCTCTCTACAAGTATTAACCTATTTGAGACGGGAAAACCCAAATCTGAAACCAGTCAAAAAGTGTATTCTTAATTTTTAATTTAAAGTTTAATTATGCTGTATATTCATTTTATATGTACATATGCAAAATTGTTATTAAATAAATATATCACGGGGTTAGGGTTATTGTATCTTTCAACAATATTTAATATTGTGGCAGTTAAATATATCAGTATTTAATTATACCTTCAAATATTGCACAGAGAAAACAGAACAATTTGTTTATCAATTACTTAAACTTTGCCAAGCGTGTAAATGTCCTACATGTATATATTGATTTTTACTGTTAATCTCCATGAGACGTTGTGTTGATTAAATTGTTTTGTTATATGGGTCGGTGGTTTTCTCCAGGTCCTCCTGTTTCCTCCACCAAAAAAACTGACCGCCACAATATAACTGAAATATTGTTGAAAGTGTGTTAAACACCATCAAACAAACAATTTTGCACTTCATTTCACATATATTTCAAGTAGTTGTCATGACAACAACTTTATTAAACTTCAATCATATATTAAATATTAGATGATGAGAAACTAACAATTTGGTTTCTGACAACGAACACTTTTTCAATTCAATTCAATTCAAAGTTTCATTTAGAGTCGATACATAGTATACATACAACACAAGCTCTAATGAATTTTAAAATCGACAAAAAAAACACTACTTTATATTTACTTTTGTGATAATCATATTTACAGTTGACTTACCATTGTGTACTCTCTAAAAGAATAAAGAAATTCTTTACATCTGCAAAATAGGAAATATCAGGATATTATAAAACACATTAAAGTTCATATGTTTCATGTAGGGTTCAGATTATGGTGTTATATTAACACCACTCTCAACCATATTTCAGTTATATCGTGTCGTAAGTCACTGATAAACTTTATCACGTAATGTTGTATCATGTTTCATGTAGTGCTTAGGCAATGACATGGTTTATTAGATATGTTTATTACTGAAATTTACAGTTTCTAAATAATGCAATTATTATCAAAACTAAGGTTTTCTTCCCTCAGGCATAGTTGACTGTAGCTATCTTCCCTCAGGCATAGTTGACTGTAGCTATCTTCCCTCAGGCATAGTTGACTGTAGCTATCTTCCCTCAGGCATAGTTGACTGTA
>MJUT01041092.1:210850-233564 GCA_002080005.1 Gigantidas platifrons | reverse complement strand
CAAAAAAGCTACAGCCCGGAGACGATTTGTTATGGACGCACGGACGGACGGACTGATCACTATAGGGCGTCCGCCACAAAGTGGCGGGGTCCTAATAAATATTATCATCAAATAACTAATGTAAATGTCACACGCAATGATGACACCACAAGTTTTTGTTATAAGTCTTATAACAATATTCATTGTTCAATCTAGAAATTGGTCACAGGGGGTGGGGGTCATGTTGGCCCAGGCAATGTTTGACAGGGGGCCAAATCTGGAAGTTAGGGGTCAATGTCAAAAGACAACGGACACCAAGTGATGTTAATACATCTTGTGTAATTGGACTATAACCATATCTTGTCGATGAGTTTGTGTCAATAACGGAGTTTGAATTTGAATTTTAAAATTTGTAGTGATTGCTTCGTTTTGGTTTTCATCAGTGGCTGTGGGTTTCGCTCTTTTCTCCCCCACGGGAGCAAAATATGAAGATATATGCTTCATGACTTTGACCTGTCACGCATCATGCTTAAATTTACCTTGACAAACAAATTCTGAACATGACCTTGGACGCTTGTGAAAACGACTTTACATAAAGCTCTCTACTGACATAGATAAAGACTTTGTAAAAACCGGACGTATTTCAGGACTGATTTCCTGAATTTATTACCGGGACGATCTCAAAAGGTAAAAAAGCAATGCGCCCGATTTGGCCCAGTTGACCATTTCAATCGCGCCAGAAAGACAAAAATCGCGGGAATGGCGCAATGGCACACTCTAGATTGAACACTGGACTTGTTCAATCATGACATACAATGACTTGTACAATCATGACATAATACAAAGATTTGTACAATCATGACATACAGTGACTTGTACAATCGTGCATACAATGACTGGTACAATCATGACATACAGTGACTTGTACAATCATGACATACAGTGACTTGTACAACCATGACATAGAATGACTGGTACAATCATGACATAGAATGATTTCTACAATTATGGCATACAGTGACTTGTACAATCATGACATACAGTGACTGGTACAATCATGACATAGAATGATTTCTACAATTATGGCATACAGTGACTTGTACAATCATGACATACAGTGACTGGTACAATCATGACATACAGTGACTTGTACAATCATTACATTCAATGACTTGTTCAATCATGACATACAATGACTTGTACAATCATGACATAATACAAAGATTTGTACAATCATGACATACAGTGACTTGTACAATCGTGACATACAATGACTGGTACAATCATGATATACAGTGACTGGTACAATCATGACATACAGTGACTTGTACAATCATGACATACAGTGACTTGTACAATCATGACATACAGTGACTTGTACAATCATGACATACAGTGACTTGTACAACCATGACATAGAATGACTGGTACAATCATGACATAGAATGATTTCTACAATTATGGCATACAGTGACTTGTACAATCATGACATACAGTGACTGGTACAATCATGACATACAGTGACTTGTACAATCATTACATTCAATGACTTGTTCAACCATGACATACAATGGCTTGTACAATCATGGCTTAAAATGAATTGTTCAACCATGACATACAGTTACTTGTTAATATGTCGTGGAATGGGAAATATAAAGAAACTGTATTCCGGGTCACATGAGAGTGACTCTGAGTCATGAATATCATATTATACATACAGCTTACACAATAGTATTCAAATAGTATGATGATAATTGAAGTTCAGTTTTAATAGTAAACATAAAATAATTCATTAAGACATTTTACCTTCACCAGTAATAAATTCCTTTTTCTTTTCATCTAGGTGGACAGACATTTTATCACTTGACATCAGAAAGTATTCTCTGAAATAACAACAACAATTATTTAAACAGAATACCTTCTAGACCTACAGATTTTTCATGGTTGGTTGGTTTGTTTATGGGGTTTAATGCACTTTCAACAATATTTCAGCTATATCGTGGCAGTCAGTATTATTTGTGGAGGAAACCGGAGTACCCTGAGAAAACCACCAACCTGTCACAAGTCACTGACAAACTTTATCACATAATGTTGTATAGAGTACACCTCGTCATGAACAGGGCTCGAACTCACAACTTTAGTGGTGATAGGCACTGATTGCACAGGTAGTTGTAAATCCAACTACCATCATGATCATGATCATGATCACTACAGCCCCTCAGATTTTTCATAGTTACAGTATTTGTATTATATACATTTTACATTAATTTGTTTGTTTGTGAGTGGGTGGTCTAGATTTCATGCTCAAATTTCACAAATATTCAGTTTATTATAATTTCACTTCTAAACAGTAACCTGCATGTCTTCTGTCAAATATAAATAATTAATAAACACAGACAACATATGGACAGACACAAAGTTATATCAAAAGTTCACTTGACCTATGGCCATGTGAGCTTAAAAGTACTTTAAAAACTTACCCTTGAAAGTATGGTGATGGTTTTAAAATATGACTTTCTGAAATTAGAAATAATAAAATTTGTGATTTATTTAGCACTTAGTCTATTCTGTGACTAATCATTTGTACAACAAGCTCGTGACATACATAACTTCAAAATTGACTATTTTTTACCATGAGCTTTTATAATGTTTTTGGGTACTCCGGTTACCCTACATGTCCATAATATATTGTTATAATCATGATTCTGATACTGGTTAGTGAATTCAGAGCAGTTGTAGATTGGCATGTGATTAATTGATGGAACCATATGGTTTGCATGGTTAATGACACGCCTCCTTACTGCTTAGGGAAATGATGCATATTCATCATATAATTAGATAAAAGCATGTGTAGTCTGGGTTCTTGAGTTAGTTAGTTAGTGAGTTCTTTGTTTACATGTTTGATTGTATATACGTTATTATTTAGTTCGCTAATACAGTAGTTTAATTTGAAAATGGTGTTTTATTAATTTAGACCTGGCAGATTAAAGTGAAGGTCTAATACTATTCACCACTGAAAAATCCAGAATTTACATACAGTAAATAATTACTCATGTTTACTTACATATATTTTTCTTTTAAAACATTGCCTTTTTGATCATTATATTGTGTCCTGGTAATATTTCAATATTAAGTAAGTTTTTAATTAAGGTAAAAAGTATTCTAGCCTATAAATGCTTTGGCAAACTTCTATGTACTCTTCAAATAAATAATTGTACCTTTGAAACCAATTAATTTAAAGCAGACTTCCTATTCAGTGCAACTTGTCTTGATTTTGCTTAAGAAATAAATCATGGAAGCCAGAATGTGTTGGGAGTTTGAACATGGATTGGCAGATATTAATATTTTATCCCAAGCCAGAAGCGAGGGATAAAATTTATTAATATCTGCCAATCCATGTTAAAACTCAAAACACATTCTGGATTCCATGATTTATTTAGATTCTGATATGTCTAAGAGTACAAATACGGTAGTATACTTCGATTGGAAGACGGTAATTTATATTTACGCTTGCGGAAAATGTCGCACACAATTTATGTAACTCAAATAATACTGCGCCCTCTATCGGCATTATTCGGGTTACAATTTATGCTGCCAATGGAAAAGTCAGTCACATTCACCGGCACATGTGCTAATGAGATTATACTGAATGGATAACTCGCTCGTTTGTTAACAAAGCGAAAGAAGGAGGTCATGCTAGATTTTGTTTTTCATACCATTACTTCATGTCTTAAAGTCTAGTGATAATAAGGAATAAGATACCTGTCTTGATTTTGCTTTGTTTTTTATACCATTACTTCATGTCTTAAAGTCTAGTGATAATAAGGAATAAGATACCTGTCTTGATTTTGCTTTGTTTTTTATACCATTACTTCATGTCTTAAAGTCTAGTGATAATAAGGAATAAGAAACCTATCTTGAGAGAAAAACCTCTTTTGTGAAACTACTTTAAAATGTCATAATTCCTCATTACCATAATTTATATTACACAAACTTTTTCCTCTGAAAAGACAACATTTTGCTAACAGAAAGGGTGATATCTAAATTCTTAAGGAAAGTTTCACTGCCTTGTCAACATATAAACAATGAACAGTGATTAAATACACAGCAGGACATAAAATTCTTCTGCAAATGGAGCTTGTTCATGTTACACAGCTCATAGATGACAACTGCAGGTGATGCTGTCTTTTATTGGGTCACTTCTCCAATGAAACATAGGAATTATGAACATGTCACAGTTAAAACTCTGTGTGAAATGGCATTAACTTTCCCACACACTATTCTTAAAATTATATTTACATCAGAGATGGGTTCTTACATTCTGCCAATATAAGAATCATTTGATGTGAAATTCATCTTCTTTCACTCTTGTTCTTCTAAAGTCCAAAACAAGAAGTCACAAGTCCTACTAGTGCAATCTTTGTTATTTTTTTGGTAGAAATGGGTTGTCCCAATCACAAGTGTTGAGTCAATGATTCATCTAGATGAATTGAAGTATCTCTGTGCTCCACTCAAGAAAAACAAAATTATCCACCCTCACGAAAGGTATTACAGTCAAACATCCCGTAAAATGGCATATTTAACAAATCACTGTCTACAAAGGGCAGTCTCATTTTTCCCATTAAGGAATAGTGCATATCTTAAACTGTATATAAAGGCCAACTGCTCATAAAAGGCCACATTTTCAGGTTCCCTTGAGTGGCCTTTATGTACAGGTTTGACAGGTTCACCCCCGGGTTTTAGTGCGGTTTGTGTTACTCGATCTTTAGTTAGTTTTATATGTATGATTTGTAGATCGTTGTTCGCCCTTTAGTACTTTTTCTTTTGGCCATTTTATCGTCTGTTCTTCTTCGATATACGGATTCTGATTACCCCTTCAAAATCTTCTTATCTCGTATAGCACCTTATGATCTTTCTGTCATTTTTTCCACAGAAACACAGCACACCAATTTAAGCAATGACCTATACTGGTAACTTACCGATAAATTTTGAAGAGAAAGTATCATCCATCAGTGAGGTAGTTTGTGGTATACACACAATGTAGCCATTGTCTTGAACTTCCTTATATAATCCTTTATGAGTAGTCTACAACATAATCAGATTAGAAATGTCAGTTTTTTTTAAATTTTATAAAGGTGTTGAATAATTTTTCCAATTATTGACATTTAGAAAAAATTTATAAAGCTAAAAATGTCACAAAATTGATCATGTAGTACACACATAAAAAATGTCATACAATTCTACCTAAAATTTGGATTGATGGATATTATGGATCTTTAACTACTTTTAACAGTTTTTTTGTAGATTTAACTAGAAAATAAGTCTATATACAATGTATGAAATATTACCTGCATTTAAGATGGAGATGCAGACAGAAGCCTAATCTCAAAAGAAATTAGGGATACCCATTCCCATCCTAATAATAGTAATGTATCTTTAAAATGTCTTGGTGTTGTAGGTGTTCTGGTTTTAGCCAGATTGTTTCGGTCATACTAAAAAGCGCCCGGGACCACCCGGGGATTGGAAATAGCGCACGGGTATAAGATAAGATAAGATACTTTTATTTACCAATTATGGGCCCACGAGGGGCATAAATATTCACATATATAATTATTTAAAACATAACATATGCTTAACAAGACATATACATTGTACTTATAACATGTCATTTATATGCTCAGTGTGGTTGATATGTTTTAATACATCCAGCTATGATATATGTATTATATAAATACGATGATAAATAAATAGATAAGAGTCGACTATTTGTATCCTACCCGTGTCTGAAGCAGAGAGGCAAACACAATGATAACCTTTCTGCAGGAGACACCAGGTGACGTGCTAAAAGGATGATAGTCAACCCTTAATTTTGCAGTATGAGCCATTTATATACCCCCTGTGTCTAAAGCAGAAAGGCAAGCACATAGGTTGCCCCTCAGCAGAAGACACCAGGGGACGATGCTAAAAGGATGTTAGCTCACACCCAAATATTTAATTGTATGAAATGATTATCCTTCCCGTGTTTAAAGCAAACAAGTTAGCGAATAAGGTAGCTTGAATGCAGTAAACACCAGGGGACGGTGCCTCAAGGATATGTTAATTTACTCATACAGTTGATTTTGTGTTATAATTTAAAGAAAAGATGTATCAACTTTTTAAGGAAGATGCTTCAAAATAAATTTACATAATGTTTTCAATAATTCAATATTTTCAGAGTTAAAAAGCAAAATCAGTTTGTTTTGATTGTTCAAATTTCTAAAGTTACTACATACAGTTGTAATTTCAAACAACATTAATTCTCGGTCTTCATCGTATTTTGAGCATTCAAATAAAAAATGTAATTCATCTTCAATAACATTTGAAGAACATTTTGTGCATATTCTGTTGTGTCGGGGAACACCTTGATATCTACCCAATTCTATCTGTAATCTATGTGAGGATGTATGCAGTTTTGCAAAACTTCTCCTTAGCTCAAAACTATTAACTATGGTGAGATATTTTTCAAGACCAAAATTATTCTTACATATATTATATATTTTTAGCATACTGTCAGAGAATTGATTAATTTGTTTTTTCCATTCTGTGTATATAATTGTTTTAAATAAAGTGTAATTTTAAGGGTCCCTGTAAAGTGAGAAACGAAACAGAAACGAAACGAAACGAAACACAACGAAACGAAATACGACGAAACGAAACCTATAAACTGAGAAACGAAACGAAACGAAACGAGATCATTCAATGAATTTTAAAAAAAATCATTCCTCGACGTCCGCGTCCGTTTATGCTATATGTTCGAGTATATCTAAAAAACTTTACTTTGTAATCGAAGATACATTTTACACTTACGCTATATATTTCATTTGGCAAAAGTCATGTACATTCCCAAATAAAAATAAACACTGCCCGATACCTTGTAAATGTATAATCAACCAATTCAATTTTATCATGATAGCTGGACATATTAAAATATTAATTTGGCATTCTAAATTGACGAAATACTCTATTTGAGTTCATAAAAAAAAGTTCGGAATGACATATATACAGCATTTCTATCATTCTTGTATATGCTAGATGTGTGTAGATAATCCACAGGGACTCGGATAACTATATCTGACAAATATGCGCTCTCTGGAAATGGCAATCTCGTAGAAAATACCACTTGGTATTTTCTACGAGATTGCTATTGCCCGAGAGCGCATATTTGTCAGAAAAAGTTATCTGAGTCCCTGTGGATAATCACGCAAATTTACATCATCCGAGGCAGAATTCCCTTTAAATTAGTATAGATCAGGAGAAACGTGCCCAAATCTAGGGTCAAACAAAAAATATTGTTTGTATAGGTTAACCCGACCCTACCCCAAATCTAGTACCTACAATAGTTTTTATTTTATTACATTTTCTCAACAAGCATTAGTAATATTTCTCACACATCCACCAAGTTTGGAAATGTAATGTAACCATTCTATAATCTAATCTCATCGAAGTTATCAAAGGTGAATGTGAACAACTGAGTTAAAAAATGTGAAACGTAAACAAACGAACACCTAGTGATGGCAAATGTGAGATTATTCATTAACCTACCATAAATTCATACAGAAAACATATTGCCATATTTGCCATTGATTTGATTTATTTGATTTTTGGTGTTTAACACCACTTTCAACAATATTTCAGCTATATCATGGCGACCAGTTTTAGTGGTGAAAGAAGCCGGAGTACCCGGAGAGAACCACCGACCATGGGCAAGCAACTTTATCACATGTGTCTGCGAGTCGAGTGCATCCTTCTTGTAATTTACAAAGCCGGACGTGAACCCATGCCGTATTGGTGATAGGCTTGTATGAGTTGTTAGATAATCCAACTACCTAACTCATTGAGCCCCACCCTGGCCCTAAAAGAATTTTGAAATTATCCCAATTTAAGATTTTAATCAAATGGAAAAGCAATCCAACAATATACAATGTATACCAAGCTTTTTGTATCGCTCGACAAGATAGCAAATTTTGTGAAATCTGTATAGTTAAATACTTCAGGTACACATACATTTGGCGCGTGTGGTAAAGGGTTATTTTCGTGCAACATGTTTGGAGTTTTTTTTTTTTTTTTTTATTTCACGTGTTTCATAGTAAGAGGGGCGTTATTCGGTGTATTTCGTGCAAAAATAATTGCTGCATGGTGCATCAAATTTGCAAAGAAGAAGTAGAGATTTGAGAACAAGGCTAAAAATAAACTGGAAACCGGTATGCCGCCGGGATTTTGTCAGAAAATATAAATAGTTTGTCCGTTTATCTACCAAAATATGTTATTATGCACACCTTTAGTATAAGATAAGATATTCTTTATTCCAATCAAGGACCCATACAGGGCATAGTCACTACAATGATTGTAACAAGTATATATATGCATGAACATGGACCCTACAAAACATTAAAAAAAATATAAATGAAGTTAGCCTTCATATATCTGGATGGACAGGGATAAATTAGTATGCTCCTTGACTTTTCGTCACCAAAATGGGTGGGGGGGGGGGAGAAAAATCCAACAGCTAAAGATCTACGCGGAGTGGCCGATATGTTTTCTTAAATAAACATAAACATATTTTTATTGCCAATCAAGGGCCCACTAAGGGCATCAAGAAATACATGTAATGACAGGAAAGACATATTAACTAATACCTTAAAGGTATACATTGTACCTATATTTTTCACTTTTACGTATTCGCCAACACAGATGCAATTAATTTCCCGGGCTCGTTTGAGTGGATTTTGAAAATGTGTAAACTTAATTGATATTTTCCCATTGGGCCTATAAAAATAATTGTGTGTCTAGGCTAACATTGTGGAAAAGTTAGGTAGGATAGGGTGGGTATGAAATATTTGTTTTACATATTGAGCAGATGTTCTGACTTAAATAGTGCTTGTTGAGAAAATGTAATACTATTCAGTTATTTAATGGTTGCGGGTGCAATAGACTGGAATATTTGTCCTGAGGTCCTGGGAATGACCAAAGGGCAAATGTTCCAGTCTAATGCACCTGAAACCATTAAATAACAGATTTATTACCTAATACCTTACCAAGAACGTGTTTTTCTTTATGTCAACAAAACATTACCAAGTCCTGATTATTTATATTTATACATCTCCTTGGCCTTCAATAAATATAGCATCCTGACACTTTTCCACACAATCAATGATCCGTTGATTCAAATGACAATCGACAAAACTGAAAGCCAATCAGAAATCGTGTTCAAAGGTCAACTCAGGTCGGTGCTATAGATGCTACGTGCAGAATATTGCACAGTGCAATAGTTCATCGGGAGTGCAATAGATCGACAGGCCCATTTTAATAGCGAAAAACATATAATACTAAAATTTGACTCAATAAAACAGAAAAATACACTTTATTAGGTAATAAAAAAACTATTGTAGGCACAGGATTTTAGGTAGGGTCGCACTACATTATACAACCTATATTTTTGTTAGACCCTAGAGAATTCATTTGGGCACGTTTTCTCCAGATCTATATTAATTTAAAGGGAATTCTGCATGCCTCGGATGATGAATTAATATTTTAATATATGTCCAGCTATCATGATAAAATTGAATTGGTTGATTATACATTTATAAGGTATCGGGCAGTGTTTATTTTTATTTGGGAATGTACACGACTTTTGCCAAATGAAATATATAGCGTAAGTGTAAAATACATCTTCGATTACAAAGTAAAGTTTCTTAGATATACTCGAACATATAGCATAAACGGAAGTGGACGTCAAGTAATGATTTTTTTTTTAAATTCATTGAATGATCTCGTCTCGTTTCGTTTCGTTTTTCAGTTTACATATTCTGTTTCGTTTCGTTTCTCAGTTTACAGATTTTGCTTCGTTTAGTCGTATTTCGTTTCGTTTCGTTTCTGTTCCGTTTCTCACTTTACAGGGACCCTAATTTTAAAATTATGTTTTTGTATTGTACAAGCCATTTGCAACCAAGATTGTTTATTGTATAATGTATGCTATAAATATAATTATTAAATATTAATTGCAATGCATGACAGGGTCATAATCTGGAAAGAAATAACTAGCTATGACAGTCACAATACTCTAAATTTAAATTTCTGATCATTGTCATTGACATTTACTACAAATAAACTACCTGTAAAGATCTGAAGAAAGGATTGACATCTAACTCATCTATTTCAGCCATATCCTGCGTTACTGTTAGTATATAATTCGAGATGGGGTTGAACTGATGATACGATCAATTTTATCACACGTGAGATTTGACAGTTGACCGGAAGTGAAAATGCATTCGAGATTTTCTGGCCTGGTCGTCCCATTTAATTTAAAACACCAATGACTTCCGTTAAACATCCGGGCAACTGAAACATGGAAGCATTCGGTTAGGTCGAATTGCTTGTTATACGTAAACTAAAGAATTACAACTCTTTACATGTTTAATGATGCATGAATTATGTACACTATTACACCACGTTAATTTAACTAAAATTTGGCAAATTCTTGAAAAAATTACACGAACAGCAGTCGCTTAACCGTATTGATTCGGTCTCTTAAAATATTTCTTTCTACTTTCCCTCATTTCTTGCACCTGCAAAAATAGAAATCTAAAACTAAATACATATCCTTTTCACTTTTTCAGAAATGATGTAAACCAATCGGTTAGGAAAGCCTAATTATGGCTACAAAGAGGCCTGCTGATGACCAGGGAAGTGGCTCTGGTGAGCCACCAGCTAAGAAACATGCCACACTACAACCAGTTAATATAGGAACAGTTGGAAATTTGGTAAATAATGATGTTAATAATCTGGCATTATTATTAGGGGCCGTCATGTTCGTATGGTAGTTGGATTTATAACTACCTATGGCTATGCAATCGGTACCTAATATGATAATAAGTGTTACCTAACTTGGGATGAAGTCCAATAATTTTTTAAACAATATATCGGGGACCAAACTCCGGACAGTTTTCGTATCCGCTAACGAATATGGTTCATAAACGGAAGTAGTTTCTGCAGAAACCCCTTGTTTTTGGTGCGTCATTTCCGGTGCATGGAAATTTAGGCATTAGTGATATGGAAAAAAATTGCTATTTCTACCATAGTTGGGACTTCGTCCCATATCACCATTAAGTAAGGTGGTGAGTTCGAATCCTGCTCAATACAATATTATGTGATAAAGTTTGTCAGTGACTTGCAGCAGGGTGGTTATTTTCTCCACCAATAAAACTAACTGCCACAGTATAACTGAAATAATGTTGAAAGTGGTGTTAAACACAATAACTCACCCACCACCTTTATTTTTTTCTCATAATTTTGAATATCTAATGATTTATTTATTGTGTTTAATGCCAATTTCAGCTATATCATGGCGACCAGTTTTAGTGGTGGAAGAAGCCGGAGTACCCCAAGTTAACCTCCGACCATGGGCAAGCAACTGGTAAACTTTATCACTTGTAGCTGCGAGTTGATTGCACCCTTTTTTGTAATTTACAAAGCCGGGCGCGAACCCACGCCTTATTGGTGATAGGCTTGTAGGAGTTGTCAGGTCATCCAACTACCTTACTCATTGAGCCACCCGGGTCCTCTTGAATATCTAAAGAAAATATGCAACTTGCATGCCATGAATCTCATCTAAAAGTATTAGACAATTGAATTCATTTAAACAAAGAATTTATGTAAGAAATGATGTTAGTAGGATTAGTCATCCAAATACATTGAATTTAATTTTATTTCTTGATGTGGTTCTCATTTATAATATGTCTAGTTTAATGTACATGTATCAACTTGAATTGTATATATCTGAATGTTGTGTAAAGTAGGTATTTATGTGCTCTTTTGGCTATTAAATTGATATAGATGTCAGTCTTCGAAATTATACTTTCGAATTTACTGGCCAGAAAACTTCAAAATTAGAATATTTATATAGATTCTATTGAAACAATTTGGCAAAAGTCACTGGTCTGAATAAATCTTCACTGGCCGTGGGCCACCGAACCACTGCTAATGTTGATGACTGAGATGTATAATATGTGCTTTCTTGTAAACTGAACTTAACTCACCAGAATATATCACCTGACCTTTCTATGTCATCCATGAACATCTAATTTTCTCATACACAGAAGGAGAATGTGTAAGCAAAACTTAACTGGAATTATTTACACATATTAAAGGGATACTAAAGCTCGTTTTAACATATATTTTTTCAACTGGTGACGAAGGTTGTTTCTTTTCAATTTAATTGTAAAAACAATCCAAAAATACTTTGCACGCCCATATAATCCCTAATATCGTTGAAATATCACATAAAAGGGTCGAAATGAATTTTTGTCTAGGAAGCAAAAAAATCAATTATTGGAAAAACCCAGAGAAATCTGCATGACATGACAGAATTAGCAACGAATTATGTCACTTTTACAAAGATTCATTGATAAACACTGGGATAATTTATCATAAATATCATTTATTGAACCAATTTTCATGAGATAAAAAAAATACCAAAATGACCTTTAATATCCCTTTAATGTAAGATGATTTGATTTGAGTTTTGATGTTTTAACGCCACTTTCAACAATATTTCAGCTATATCATGGCGACCAGTTTTAGTGGTGGAGGAAGCCGGAGTACCCGGACAGAACTGGTAAACTTTATCACTTGCGACTGCGAGTCGAGTGCACCCTTTTTGTAATTTACAAAGCCGGGCGCGAACCCACGCTGTATTGATGATAGGCTTGTATGAGTTTTTAGATCCAACGACCTAACTCATTGAGCCACCCGGGCCCCCTTTAATGTAAGAAATATTCATATGCATGCATGTACTATCAAATAATGACTGTTGTAGCTTATTGTATATAGGAGAAGACTTCATAAGTTTGTTTAACTTGTGTCTTAAGTTATCCTTTTTGCACATTTGAGCAATTAAATATGTTTAAACTAAACTGGAATTATCTATGAGTGATCTCCCCTTTCAAAATTATACCTGACAGTACTCCACTCGATACTAGTAATTATTTCTACTCCGGCGAGAACCAAATTCAAATAATCAAATTATCTGTGATCTTTAAACAAGGGCATTATGGACTGGAGTTAAGAACCATGATGCTAAGTTATTTATTTAAAACAATTCGGCCAAAATTTAAACTAGTTTAGTATCGTCAGTTATTGCCAGGTGTTGTTGTTTAAGGATTAATCATGACTAACTGACTGGATTCTTTCCAAAGTAAGGGTACCAGTTGACATTAACAAAATGGACTAAGTTGTTCACCTAGCGCTAACTTAATGAGGCTGTGTAGTTGAATAATTATGAGACATGGTAATATATATTGAAACATTCAAGTTTGAAACCACTGTTTTAAGCCAACTGTTAACCAGGATGTTTCGAGACTCTGCTTTTTCCTAGAATGAGAATAAATATTTAATAATACAAGTCGACATTCTTTGCATTGTAACAGGAGGAATTAGATAAAAAGGTGCTAGCTTTTCAAAACAAGAAGTTAGCGGAGAGGATAGAACAGAGGAAGAGAGTTGAAGAAGAATTACGTAAAAGAATAGAACAGTTAGAGTTCAGACAGAGAACTGATGATGCTGTATTGATGATTGTTAATCGTTACTGGAATCAGGTACAAATGTCATTTTGTTATCTTTATTAAGAAAGGATTTGTCCCCAGGACAAGGTATTTCAGAGTAATTTATTTTTATTTTAAAACCTTTCAGATTTACTATGAACTGCAGTCATATCCTTTCTGTCTTACCATCGCCGACCCAACAACGACAGGTTCGTTTTAAGCAAAAAGCCAGTCTTAAGAAAACAGACAGAACACTAATCTCTGTGAAAGTAATCTGTCCGTAATACCTGCAGAAGGTTGCCAGACATAAAAACTCAATAACTAACTAACTGTCTTACATATTGTCAATTACTGAATTAAAGTCAAATGAATTTGAGAACCCTTAGACCAAGCAAGTAAGAAAGTCTTTATTTGTCCACAGGGAGAAGTGTGACAATAACCTTATTGAGAAGTACATTAATGCAATCTGCAACATTGTTGACCAATAGTGTGTGAAAGTTTTTTTATGCATGTTTTGTCATCAAACACAGGAAAGAGTTGGACCCTCTTATGGCTTAATTGGGATGTAATATATATTTATTAATGAATTTGAAGTATAAGTAACTGTGATGTTTTTGTTTCCAGTTGGATGAAGATGTTAGAGTTTTATTACAAAGATTTGATGCAGAAACAGCAGATGAGGACGAAACTAAAAGTAATTATCTTTTTGTAATGCTTTAAGTACAGTTATACTGGTAGAAAATGATGATTATGATGTGACAGGTTGTTTGAAAGATCTGGAAAGTGACCAAAAATGTCCATCATGACTAAAATCATGAAATTTTAATTTCCAGAACTGAGACTAAGACAATTAGCCAAAATTACACAATTAATTCCTAATCCCATACTTGTCTTATGCAATGATTAAATTTTGTTGTTGAACTCAAATTTAATCAATGCATCAACTAATCATATTTAATCATCGAATTAGCTAATTATGTGATTAGGAATGAGTCATGTAATTATGGTTAATCATATGATTAGCTTAATCACAAGTTCAACAACGGACCCCAGACATTCAATTTTTTCCTGCATCATATTTAAAAAGAACATTTTTACTTTTTTTTCCATCTTGAAGTAGATGGTGAGGAAAAAAAACAATCTAATCAAAAAGAAAATTAATGGATTCCAGAATGATGATTATATATTGCATTCCTGTGGTAGCAATATAAATGATAACAAAAATCATGTAAACATAAACACAGTGACTACCCTATGTAATTCAGATATTCAAGATGGGAAATAACTTCTAAGATCGTCAGTTCAAATCAGCACAACCATTACACATAGAAAACAAATTATATGATAATTGATATACAGATTAATATTCAAAGTATTAAAATACTCAACTTCATATAGAGGGGCCATCGTGACTGTGATCGTATGGTAGTTGAATTTACAACTACCTATTCAATCAGTGCCTATCACCACTGATGTTGTGGGTTCGAATCTTGATCAGGGCGAGGTGTACAACATTATGTGATAAAGTTTGTCACTGACTTGCGACAGGTTGGTGGTTTTCTATGGGTCCTCCAGTTTCCTCCACCAATAAAACTGACTTATTTTCAGATGAAAGTGATGAAACGACAGCTTTCCTTACCCTTCTGTCAACATGGGATAAACAGGAACTGGAACAAAAATTAGGGCAAAGAGTAGAATTCTCTAAAAGAGCTATTGGTAAATTACTTCAAGCTTTTGACAGACTTTTACAAAGGAATGAGAAGCTTCATAAATCAATCCAAGTTAAAGTAGAAAAAAATGCCCAAGAAGTTTTAGAGTTAGGAACAATAAAGAAAGAAACCGATGTAAAGAAGGAATCAGAGATAATAAAGAGAGAAATAAAGAAAGAAATAGAAGTTAAGAAGGAAGGCGAGATCAAACAAGAAACAGATGATCAGGTTCATGGGGAAGATAAAAAGATGGAAGTTGGAGATGGTGACATCAAAACAGAACTGGAAGGAGCAGGTAATATATAATATTGAGAGAAGATAAAATTATACATTGCTGCAAGGGACTTTGTTCGTATAATAATTTTTTTTTTTGGAGTGGGGAATTATATCTACTTTTCCAATCAGTTCAGTGGTGCCCCTCTGATAGGCAATCATTTCTGCAATGAAAATGTGGCATTGCAAGAAGGGTGACCTCTCTTGAGAAGGACAGTTTAATAGTATTTTACTCTCTTAGTGCATCTGAAATCTGGCCTGATAAAAGGGTGGCTTTGGTGGGGACTCATGTATCTATTGCCAGTCTAAAGTTTATGAATTTGGTTTCCATCCATGACTTAAATATTGTTGAATCTGATGTTAAACTAAACACCTTTAATTCTGATCCTTAATTAAACCACAGTAGTTTTGTTGGACCTGTTCTTATGGTCATAAAACTCTCTGAGTACGAGTTATGTACTCATCCTCTCAAAACATCCAATTAGAACTTTGATTGGACAGTGTGTGGTGTATGAGTACAAAACTCATACTCTCAAGTTTTATCACTATGAGGTCTAATTAATGGTATTTGAGTTTGTTTTAGTCAAATTCTGTACGGGGAAAAATATAAAAGAAGAAATAGCTTTTCTCTTAAATATAAAAGTAAAATTATTACCTTTCACATATACATGTATAATAAAGAAAGAAAAACCCATTAAAAGTATATACATCAATGAGAAGTAAACAAAAATTTAGATTTTCACATCATAAGACTCAGATCTATATTGATGATGTTACAGAGTTTTGTGTATATTTGTCTGAGGGGCATGAAGTGACCAAGCACTTAAGACCTTCACCTTCTAACCACAAGCCTGACACTACTGACATGGGCTCACATCGCAATACCTATGATAAGTGTTAAGCTTTCCAGATACCAACCGAAGGGCCGAGGGGTTCATCGGTCAGTCCTATGTGTTTGTCCAGGCTTTTCTCCACCATAAAGTATGGTAGTCAGGATATAAGTGAAAATTGCTGACTGACAATAAACACCAGTAACCCTAACTATATTTTTTCATTTTTGTACTTTAGGTGATGGACAAGAACAAGTTAAAAAAGAATTAATTGTTAATGAAGAGATAGGAGAGACTAAGGAGGAAATCAGTGAAGCAGATGATTTACTGTCTCTACGGGATACAGTTAGAGATGAAATGACTGAACTACAGAAAGAAAATAAACGTCTTCATAAAATTGTCACAGATTTACATAAGAGTCACCATGAACATTCCTTAAAGGTAAAGTACTACACCAATTAATAGTTAGATAAACAAGAAAAGGTTTCAGAATAGTATTCAGTCAATTTATTATTGACTTCTACAGGGCTTACCAAACCAGGCGAAGTGGGCGACTTCTTCACCTTGGTTTCAATGAAATCGCCCTATTTCTGTCAAAAAGCGAAGTTTTAGTCGCCCTGTCAGTCTTTTCAAGTCCATTTTTTTTTCACCAATAATCATACTTTTTCTTCAATATTCACATAAAAGGAGCTTCCATGTTACTGAAATTTGACCCATACAGGGTTTAATGATCAATATTCTAAACTCGTTAATTGCATCCTTTTTAAGATGCATTGTGCAGCACGTTCGTTTTTAGAAAGGTAGGGGAACATGCGGTAATGGGGAAAGAAACGTTAAAATTTGGATTGATTTTCGGAAGTCTCCCAGATTTTACCTCACTTCACCCTTAAGTCAAGAGAGAGAGAAGTCAAGTCGCCCTGTTTTTGCTATGTGTGATGAGTCCTGCTTCTAATCTTAATTTAAAATATTGTCTGTTTTTCCTTTAAAACTCATATCTGAATTTTGGATAACTACCTATGCAATCAGTGCCTATCATTACTAATGTTGTGAGTTCGAATCATGCTCAGGAAAGGTGCACTCAACACAGCAAGCATTATGTGATACAGTTTGTCAGTGACTTGCAACAGGTTGGTGGTGTTTTCTCTGGGTAATCCAGTTTCCTCCACCAATAAAACTGACTGCCATGATGTTACTGAAATATTGTTGAAAGTAGCATTAAGCACCATAACCCTAACCCCCTGTCTGAATTGTTGTGGTAAAACAGGCTGTTTTTATGGCTGGATGCAAAAAAATGTACAGTATATGCTGAAAGCAGATTGAACCATGATTTTAATTGCTTCTGAATAGACTGAAGTACTCTGACAGAAATCTAGAAACTGGAAAGTCTTTACAGGAACCCATTGACTAAAACAAGGAATAGTTTATTACATATCTACTTACTGGACTCTAATATCAGACACAATCCAATTACACAAATAAACATGATCATATTACACAAATAAACATGATTATATTGCACAAATAAACACAATTACATTGCACAAATAAACATGATCATATTGTACAAATAAACACAAAAAATGATTGCACAAATAAACTTGAATTCAAGAAAATAAAATACATGTATGTCATAGTTGGAAAGTGTAGAAAAAAACAATGCAAGTATCAACTGTATAACAGCAGAGTGACAGAATAATAGATTAATATCTGTTAATTATGGGTTGATAAACAGTCTTCATGATGAGCATCGGTCCTCCAGGCCAAGACCAGTAAAACTTGTTCGGAGGAGTAAATTTTTCAGCTTTTATTTAGATATATATACAGTAAAACCTGCCGTAACGGTCACTTTCGTACTCTCCCGGTGCATTTTACTATATATTTTAATTCGATATAGCAATCACCTGTTCAATGTGGTCAGCGATCACCATTTATAAGTAATTTTCAGTGTAAAACCTTTGTCTAACGGTAAATTTTATTTAAAAAATAATACTGAAGTGATTTCGGAAGATCAGTATTTTTCTCAAATGTACCAAAATATATTGACTAATTTAATTAACTGAATAAACAAACACCATGCCAGGGTTTCAGCCAGGATTTTGAGACCATTAGTCACTTTTGCAGAGCAGAATGTTTTTTCTAAATATGAATAGACAAGAATATAATGAGTTTAATCTTATAATAATTTACTTTTGATCTAATACCACACAAGTTGTAATAACCCTCCCCCCTTTTTTGAAATCTTACTGTGCTTTGTCTAATACTACCACACAAATTGTAATAACTCCCTCCCCAACACTTTTTGAAATGTTACTGTTACATATTTGTGGTCTTCAGCAGAAAAAAATATGCCTCTGCCAATTTGCCCAATGGTCCAACTTGTAATAAAATATATATAAACAAACGTCAAAAACTGGAGAAAGTTGTAAAATAAATTATTATTTCTCAGACCTCATAATCAAATTGCAACAACTGGAATAAAAATGTACTGTACTGTAGTTATTTTTTTTATTGCAGACACGTGTCTGTTTGTAAATAGTTCTATAAATAGAACGCAATTGTTACCCGGATGCAGATCGATAAAAAATCTGATGGGTCCTCGTGCAGTGCATTTCAAAGAATTGAATGACCAACCGTTGCATATAAATGAACATATTAAATATGAGAACTAAGATTTCATGTCACAGAAATGGGAATAAATAAATTAAGTTCGTTTGCTTAAAAGTAGAAACCAAAGTAGCTTCGGTGGATGCGTACTGCATTTTTGATGGTGCCATTTATATTTTATAAAGTTTCTTTAATCACAATTTATAACTTTTGGAGAGAATCACTTTCAAAATACTTAATGGATACGAAAGATTTCAATAAACATGATATTGACCTTTTCATAAATGAAATGTGGCAACAATAGTTCGTTATTCCGGACATTGTGACGAATCTTGCAATGAATGACGATTACAAAAATATGTCCACTTTCAATACACTGTGGCATTTTGAGTACACTATATGTCATAACTATAAAAAAAAAAGATCATTATCGTCTGGGACTATTATACTGTATAATAGTCCCAGTTCTCGTTGATTGAATTCTTTGTCGGGATCATTATCTTTAAACAGGTAAATCAAGCCAGGTGAGATCAAAGATTACGCAATCAAAACAAAAATTATATTATCCGTTGATTGGCTTGACATGTCATAAAATTGTCATTGTAGTGACAACTAATTAGTTTTAATCAGCAAATGAAGAAGGAAAATGGATTTTTACAAACATTTTTTTATGATTTTTTGAAAATTCAAGTGACGAATTGGGTACGGGAAATACTCGTCACTTTCGAATATCAATCGTCAATGACGAAAGTGACGAGCGCTAGCTGAATCACTGCATGCATTTTGTGAATAGTAAATGACAAAGGACAGTTTATCCCCGGGTGTTATTGGAGAATAGAAATTCACTCACCAAAATATTTTGTATCTAGTGCATCATGTCAAAATCATCAACATCCGTAAATAGGAAAGTATTGAAATTTGACAACAAAGTGAAAGCGATAAATCATTGTGATGTTGGGAAAAGTTGTCAGGCTGTGGGCGAGGAGATGGGTGTTGGTCATACCCAGATAATGAATATTCTTTAAAGAAAACGTGAGAGTCTTTACGATTTTGAAAACAATGTTCCCCGTTCAACATCGTGTTACTGGAAATTGTACTTTTGTTTATTAAATATCTTTATTTATTTATTTGTATGTTTTATTCAAATCATATCATATTGAGATAATTTCATCAACAATAAATGTAAACCAGAGTAAAATTACGACAGGAACAAAATAACAATAGATGTAATGAAAAATGTTTATTTACAACTAACATGCAATATTTTGTCAAAAAATCAAAACCTTCACATAAAGGTCACCTGTATATAGTGGTCATTTTGTCAATCTCCCCCAGGTGACCACTATAAACAGGTTTGACTGTATATAAAAATTAATTTTCAAGAATTTGATTTGGACCAGTAAATTCAAATTTTCAATTTGAGGACTGGATACATAATATAAAATCTTGTCGTACAAATGGTAAACCATCACTGATTTTGATGTCCAATATCATGTGGCATTTGACAGGTAACAGAATACCAAGACAAGCTGACGGCTGCTGAAACAGAGATTGCTGAGCTAAAGAACAAGATGGATGATCTGGAGTACAATTTTGAAAAGGCTGATGAAAGAGCTGCTAGGTTAGATCGTCATCTTGCTGAGGCATTACAGAAGCTACAGAGTTATGAAGATACGGGTGTTATACAGGAGGAAGGTGGCAGGAAAATTACAGGTGTTTCTAAAAAGAAGGTAAAAAAATTACAGGTGTTTCTAAAAAGAAGGTAAAAAATTACAGGTGCTTCTAAAAAGAAGGTAAAAAATTACAGGTGTTTCTAAAAAGAAGGTAAAAAATTACAGGTGCTTCTAAAAAGACGGTAAAAAATAACATTGATTCATTTGTAAATTACAGGTGTTTCTAAAAAGAAGGTAAAAAATAACATTGATTCATTTGTAAATTACAGGTGTTTCTAAAAAGAAGGTAAAAAATAACATTGATTCATTTATAAATTACAGGTATTTCTAATAAGAAGGTAACAAATAACATTGATTCATTTAGCATGGTGACAAATTACATCAAATAATTTTATTTTGTATTGTATTGTATTTGAAAATTTCACAGCATCAATTGGAGATTTGTTGGTCCGTAAACTCAATTTGCGACCAACAAACCTCCAATTGATGCTATGAAATTTTCAAATACAATACAGTTATCTCAATTCTAATAAATGTGTATTGCCACATTAATGACAAGATGATGTATAAGCGGTAATCTGCTATAATTCGAAAAATATATCATGATATTTCAACTGCGGAATTGATACCTTGAAAATTACAGCATTGTCCAATCACAAAACAGGAATATTAAGCAACTATATTAGAATTATCAATTACAGGTGTTTCTAAAAAAAAAAAAAAAAGTAAAAAAATAACATTGATTCATTTATAAAATTTATTTTAGTATTTTGAGACCAGTGTTACAACAGCATCTATTTACAGGTGGTGCTTGTTATTGAATTTGAACATTTTTTATAAATATCTTATACAACACTCAGGAGGTACCAAATACCATTTTAAATGGGTAAAAGTACCTGGTACTGCCACTTGTTGAAAGGCCTGATTTTTGTCTAAAAATAAAATAATTTGATGTAATTTGTCACCATGCTGACTCCTGTTGTAGGCCATTTATAATTTATAATATATTCTACTTGATGTTTATTATCCTAGCAAATCTAATAAATGTTGTAGTTAATGATTATCTAGTCCGTGCTACTGTTGTAACAATATTAGCATCACAACATTGTTTATTTATTATTTCGATTTAATGTTATTTTAATTTTAATTACTCTTATGTGTAAAAGAATTTGACATTTTATTTTTTAAATGTTTTCTTTACAATTTTATAGTAAAAGTAGTCAATCTTTGTTACGATTTTCAAATTTAAGCACAGCTGGGTACAAGACAATTACATACATAACAATAGATGTGTTTTTTCTTCAGTTTGATGAAATGTGGAATGAATTGGAAGAATACAAAGAAATATCATCTAATCGACTGAATGAACTAGAAAAACTTACTTCTGAACACCAGGAGGCTTTAAAGGAAGTGGAGAAACTTAAAATGGATGTAAGTTCAAAATAGTGATTGGTTGATTGATTATTTTTTGTTTAAAGTAAAGTTTTTGGTATTTCAGCTGTATGGAGCAGGAATTCCTTTCCTTTCCGAACACGCACCCAAGTTCACCCATGGTTTTTAGTGGGGTTCGTGTTACTCGATCTTTAGTTTTATGTGTATGTTTTGTAGATTGTTGTTTGTACTTTTTCTTTTCGCCATTGTGTTGTCTGTTCTTCTTCGATATATGGATTCTGATTACCCCTTTGGTACATGTATCTTCAAACTCTTGTTAATTAACGTCAATTCAGCAGTCGGCTATATACATTCATGACGAGAATAAGTTTGCTAACAATAATTCATGTAGATAAAAATGTGGCTAGGGTCAGAAAATGTTATTGGTTACTAAATATAGAAATTTTTGTATCATGTGACGATGTTATGGTAAATTTGAATTTGGTAG
This sequence comes from Gigantidas platifrons, assembly GCA_002080005.1. NCBI lineage: Eukaryota > Metazoa > Mollusca > Bivalvia > Mytilida > Modiolidae > Gigantidas > Gigantidas platifrons. The sequence continues at coordinate 211,040 of MJUT01041092.1, read as the reverse complement.
ATAATGGGGTAATACCTGCATTGTACTAGTAAAATGAAAAACACAAAATGCACTGTCAGAACAGTTCTAAAATCTAACAGAAAAACACAAAATACCACACACACTGTCAGGACAGTTCTAAAATCTAACAGAAAAACACAAAATGCCACACTGTCGGGACAGTTCTAAAATCTAACAGAAAAACACAAAA
>MJUT01041092.1:191059-209546 GCA_002080005.1 Gigantidas platifrons | reverse complement strand
AATGTTTAACTTTTTTATGTTAAATATGTCATCTAACCATGAACTAATTTGTATAGTCTATTGACTTTGTTCAATATAGACATCCCGAGAGTCGAACCCTTTTTGGTTCATTAAATTTCATTTGTAATTATTTATACTATGTTGTTTAAAATTCATATGTATATTTCAGAGTGATGAATTAGATGCTCAGAAGAGATTGCGAGCAGAGTGTATACAATTAGAGGATTCTTTAGCACAAGTCAGGAAGGAGTATGAGATGCTCAGAATTGAATTTGAACAGACTCTTGCTCAGAATGAGCAGACAGGTAAAACTTATGTGACCTCAGTTATCTCCCTTATTGTACATGACAAAGGGAGATAACTCGTTTCCCTTAATTTACATTATAGAGAGATATAACAGACTTAGTCCCACAAAAAAATTGCTGAGAATTGAATTTGAATAGACTCTTGTGAAAAATGAGCAGGCAGGTAGAACATGCAGTTTGAACCTAATTATCTCCCTTACTTAGCTTAACAAAAGGGAATTAAATTACTCATGTTTTACAAATTATGAATGTGTATGAGATGTTAAAGCCTTTCTAATATATATTTTTCTTCTTCATTTTTTTAAAGGTCCAATTAACCAAGAGATGAGAAATTTGATACAGAGTTTGCAGAAACACAACCAGCAACTGAAAGCTGAATCTAGTAGAAACAGACGGAGATATAAGGAAACATTGACAGAACTTAATAAGGTAGGCTGTAGTCAAAACAACAGACTGAATTAGGTAGACTGGCAGTCAAAGCAGTAGAAGTTAATGAGGTTGGCTGGCAATTAAAACCAAACAGAACTTAGTAAGGTAGCCTGTAGGCTGGAAGTCACTAATGAGAAATACTTATTCCATGAGTTCTAAGTATCATGATATGTATGGAACGTATTGTGAGATAGTAGTATCATTAAAGCTCTATATTTGGTTATAGTTAATCTTCTAGGTTTCTAAGAAAACTAGACACATGAACTGTGATTATATTAAACAGTTAACTTATTGTCAAGTTTGGTTGATATAAATGATAGGATTATTTGCTACATATATCAGGCTAAAACATCTGACACATTAAGGGCCCGGGTGGCTCAATGAGTTAGGTAGTTGGATTACCTAACAACTCATTCAAACCTATCACCAATATGGCATGGGTTCGCGCCCGGCTTTGTAAATTGCAAAAAAGGGTGCACTCGACTCTCAGCCTCAAGTGATAAAGTTTACCAGTTGCTTGCACATGGTCGGGGTTTCTCTCCGGGTACTCCAGCTTCTTCCACCACTAAAACTGGTCGCCACGATATAGCTGAAATATTGCTGAAAGTGGCGTTAAACACAATAAATCAAATGAATCATCAATCACATTATGAATGTTCCTTTTTTGTAGCTGAAGGCAGAAACTGCTGCTGCAGAACAGAAGACAACAGAAAACAGTACAAAAAATACCCATAATCCAACTGGTAATAAGGAACAGGAAGTAACCTCAGCAGCGCCATCTGCTCCAAAAACTCCAATAGAGAAGACTGATACACCAGAATTAACTACAGCATCTACACTTGATAAAGATGATGACAAGGATGAATTGGACTATAGAGAGAAAGGCAAAACAGATATTGAAGTTATTAAAGAACTCAGATCTCAACTCAAGTATGTTGATCACATTATTATTTTTGTATATCACCATAAAATTTATGTTCAGACAATTCTTGTATCAAAGTCAAATAAAATGAAATTTCAAGGAGACTTTTGTAGGGGATATCATTTTGCACCTTAAGTCAAGTGCCATTGTGTTTTAATTACATAAACTAAGTCAATTAGTGCCATATTGATTTTTGATAACATCAATGTTTCAGTAATCTCTAGTTTCTAACTCGTCATAGAATTAATTTTACAATAACCAATACGTAGTCCTGAATAAAGTTTCCCTTTTATGTGTATTATTTATATAGGGCTATGCTTGAGGTTTTGGTTGTATAACCTTCAATAATATTTATTGCTGTCATATATCTGTTGTCGTTCGTCTGTAGACACAATGGTTTTCGTGTAATAACTTTGTTCTATGTGACTGATCCTTCTGAATTTTTAACACAGTTATCTTCAACATTAAATAAAGGTTGGGATTGATTTAAGGGATGCATGCTGTTTTTTTTTGTATTTGGAGTGTTTATTGTTCACCTTCTTGTGAACTTGCTGCAGTCTTCTCATGCTGTGTCCCGTATTGCCCTTTATTCAGTTATATCATGGGGGTAAGTTTTATTAGTGCAGGATAATGTACGCTGAGAAAACCTCTCTCGTTTGGCAATGACAAATCCTTATCACATAAGTTATATCTATCACATTGTGTTCACCTGGACATGTGTAGCCGTCATGGCCGTGATCATTTGGTAGTTGGATTTACAACTACCTATGCAATCAGTGCCTATCACTACTGATGTTGTGAGTTCGAATCTCGATCAGGGTGAGGTGTACAACATTATGTGATAAAGTTTGTCAGTGACTTGTGACAGTTCGGTGATTTCCTCCGGGTCCGGTTTCCTCTACCAATAAAACTGACCGCCACGAAATAACTGAAATATTGAATAAAGTGGCGTTAAAAACCACCAAACAAACAACCTGACCATGATCTTGATTTGATTGCCCAACTTAAGTTGTAATAAAGACATATGTAGATTAAACCACCATATGATCACTGCCACACAGTGACCCCCATTTGTTAACAAGAATTGAACTATTAGTCCTATTCCTGTAATGTATATAGATTAAGTCAAATGACTGTTGTATTTTTGTAGAATATCTCAAGCCAGCCAAAGAGAATTAAAACTACTATTAGATATGTATAAAAGTGCTCCAAAAGAACAAAGAGACAAGGTTCAGGTTAGTATACTTGTATATGTTTAAGATATTAATAAATATCAGAATATATAGCCAAACAAGTAACCATCAGAATACTTAAATATACCTCAAGATAAAGTTAAAGGGTCAAAGATAATTAAGTTAAAAATGTCAACATGTTTAAGATATTAATAAGTATCAGAATCTATAACTGTTAGATATATACTTTATTACTTGATGGAATATTGCTTGAAAAGTCCTTTATTATTTACATTGTACATTTTAACTATAAAAAACTGTTATAAATATGAAAATTTTCATGTGAATATAATTTTTGCATATTTCAGTTTACAGAAATGTACGAAAAAATAATGTACACAAATTCTTCTTACAGCTGCATCAAATATGAACACAAAATCAACATTACACAGTAAAAATAAAAAGTTCAATTTATTAAGATCTATCCCAAGTTAGAAATATAGATTCTCCTTCAGTTGCCCGTGGGTTATGATATTTCTCCACTCAAGAGAGTTAAATTAAAAATTTTAACCACAAGCAGTCAGGCGAGTTGTTAAAATTTTTAATTTAATTCTCGAGAGTGGAGAAATATCGTAACCCACATGGGCACCTGAAGGAGAATTTGTTTCTCCCATTATTTAACACGAATTTTATTTCAAAATTAAAATAATTACCAATTTGACAACATTGTAAATATAGATTCTCCTTCTGTTGCCCGTGGGTTACGATATTTCTCCACTCAAGAGAGTTAAATTTGAAATTTTAACCACAAGCAGAATGAAGCTGTCTCGAGAGTGGAGAAATATCGTAACCCACATGGGCAACTGAAGGAGAATTTGTTTCTCCCATTATTTAACACAAACTTTATTTCAAAATTTGAAATTGATGCGGGGAAAGGCACGAGACATATTAATCCTCTAGAGGATTACAGATTATTACAGTGTTTTAACCCCGCTGAACCAGTGGTGGAAAACTCTGTAATCCCTGCATTAATTTCAAATTTTGAAATGAAGTTCGTGTTAAATAATGAGAGAAACAAATTCTCCTTCAGCTGCCCATGTGGGTTATGATATTTCTCCACTCTCGAGACGGCTTGTGGTTAAAATTTCAAATTTAACCCTCTTGAGTGGAGAAATATCGTAACCCACGGGCAACTGAAGGAGAATCTATATTTACAATGTTCTCATTAAATTTAATCTCAAGGCAGATAACTTTTACAATGTTTGCATTATATTTTTGCTTAATATAGCAAATTTAATGACAAATGTTCACAATTTTCACAGGGAAGATACCATATTTACATTAATGTTTTTTTTCCTTCAGTTAATGGGGGCAGAGAAAAAGCTACGCCATGAAAATGAGGATTTGAAATGTCAAATAAAAAAGATGCAGGAGAATGAAAAAAGAGATAGGAGGAAACTAGCTGAAGATGAGGCTATTCTAAAGATTCAGAAGATGGAAAAAACAATATCTGACCTCTCCAAAAATTTAAATACTCAAAAACAGGTGGAACATTTATTTGATTTTAATTTAAACTCGTTCATATAGATCTGATAAAATAGAATTTTGAAATACTTCATTTCTAAAAAATGTATGGACAAATTAAAAAAAAAGTACATGTATTGTAAAACAAGGTGTGGAAATATGTCATGGAGTTTGATGGAAGCCTAAGGTCACATACCTATATAATGTTTAGTCCTATAGTATTATCTGTTTGGATATGTTGGAATGGGACTTTATGATTGATTTTTATCTCTTCTTGAAACGAGATTTAGATTTTCATGTTTATTCAGCTAAATTATTGGTGTAAATTTGTCTTATGTGAAATGTTGAATAATATGTCATTTCAGCAGCTCACCTGTTTAGAGCAATGCATTGAATTAAATTGAAAATGAAGAGGTTTCCTATAGGAATTAATCTTCAGTTGAGTGGTAAACAGTACTTTCTCTCGTGAGAAACATCATCCTGTCTTGAAGGACCAAATTAATTTTTCATAAAAATTTGTTTTTTACTGATACTGTGGTTTAGATTTATGATGTTTTAGCACCACTTTCAACAATATTTCAGTTATATCATGGTGGTCAGATTTATTGGTGGAGAAAACCACTGACCTATCACAAGTCACAGACAAACTTTATCACATAATGTTGTATTGAATAAACCTTGCCATGAACGGTGTTTTAAACTCCCCACCTTTTTAGTGATAGGCACTGATTGCACGGGTAGTTGTAAATCCAACTATCATACGACCATGATGCTCCCGATACTGTTGTTTGAAGACCACGTCTCCTATTGTATCAATATGATTATCATGGTTGACTTTGATTAAGAGTAGTACATTATAAAACACAATCTGTTGTAGAGAGAGGAAGCATTGTTAAATGAGATGGAAGTAACAGGACAGGCGTTTGAAGACATGCAGGAACAAAATCTTAGATTGATGCAACAACTCAAGGAAAAAGATGATGCCAACTTTAAACTCATGTCAGAGGTAAAATTAAAGCCTGTTTATACATCAGAGGTCAAATTAAAACTTGTTTATACATCAGAGGTCAAATTAAAACCTGTTTATACATCAGAGGTCAAATTAAAACTTGTTTATACATCAGAGGTCAAATTAAAACCTGTTTATACATCAGAGGTCAAATTAAAACCTGTTTATACATCAGAGGTCAAATTAAAGCCTGTTTATACATCAGAGGTCAAATTAAAACCTGTTTATACATCAGAGGTCAAATTAAAACCTGTTTATACATCAGAGATCAAATTAAAACCTGCTTATACATCAAAGGTCATGACCTTTTTTCTATACAAAGATTTGATGTGAGAAGTGATTGTTCATTTTGTTGATATTGATAGAATTGTTGACCATTACTGTTTAAACTTTCTTTTCATAATGAAAGTGATGTTAAAGACCAATAACCTTGATTAATAACAACAAACAAATACTTGATTATGTATATATAATATTACTTTCTTCAGAGAATTAAATCCAATCAGATACAGAAGTTATTACGAGAAGAGAAGGAAGTTTTAGCAGAACAAGTAGCAACATTACAAACTCAAGTTGAGGCTCAGATGTTAGTTGTACGTAATCTGGAAGAAAAGGAACAGGTTTTACAGAATGCTTTATCTACAGCTGAGAAAGAATTAGGGTAAGTTCCTACATATTAAACTAATGTTCTAACTGAGCTTAACTTAGCCTATGATTATCCGAAAATTTAATGTCATTTAGCAAAGTTGTTCGCAGTTGATTCTATATTTTTATATTTATCTAGTAGTAAGAAAGGCGTAACAATAGGAAGAGTTAAGATTATTAAGCATTAATCCCAGTCAAAGGTATTTACTTATGGAAGCTTATAGAAAAATATTTAATGAACTGAACTGTATGTAATCATTCGATGAACTTAACAAATGAGACTATTGTACCCAAAAGGATCTAACTCAGTTGGAGTCGGAATTCTGCAAGTTTGCACACTAAAAAACATAGGAAGAGCTACTGTTCCACAGCTATTATATTCATCAAAAGAAATAGTTAGGCTATTTATTTTTTTATCTCTAAAAGAACTTCTTCACTGTAATCCAGGAATTGTATTATTAAAATTGAACACGAATTCAATAACAAATTATTTTCTTAATGTTGAATTGACACCCTCCTCTTACATAATATATCCCCATAAGATCACAGCTCTGTATTGTGAACTTGTGTAGTAAATTGATGCTATATCATTTAAAAAATTAGCTACTTCTAAAGTTCTCTACAGAGAGGAGAGTACTGGATATCATATTTTATGTTGCCTTGGTAATACTTTTACACTTGTATCCATCATCTCTGCATGGTAATTATATAATAAAAAAAAGTCTGTCATATATTGAGGAGGGGTAGTGCAACTTCTACAATATTTCAATTCTATCATGGTGGTTAGTTTTATTGGTGGAGGAAATCGAAGCACCTAGAGAAAACCTACATCAAGTCACTGACAAACTTTATCACATAATGTATTGAGTCCACCCCATCTGAGTGGGGTTTGAACTCATAACATTAGTGGTGATAGGCACCGATTGCACATGTAGTTATAAATCCAACTACCATACGATCACAACTATGACAGCTAATTTGAAGAATATTTAGACTGAAATTGTTTGGAATTAAGATTGAATGTTTTTACTGGTTTACTTGATCTATTGTAGGTTTACTCAACAGTCAATGGAAATGCACAAAAGAAAAGCAGTAGAAAGTTCACAGACTGCTGCTGACTTGAAACTACATTTAGACAAATATCAGGCACAATTGAAAGAAGCTCAAGTTTCTGTGGCAGAGAAAACAGGTGCCCTAGAACAACAATCATTTAAGCATAAAAGGAACCAGGTATGTATGTTTGGTATTAGTGAACAATGTGGCAGAGAAAAAAAGAAATTAAAAGAAAAAACAAGATATGTTCCATCACTTTAATACTATATAGAATAGTTGAACATGATATCAATATTTAAAAGATTCCTTAAGAAAGAAACATAGGTCTGTTTTACATTAGTTTAGACATACAGTCAGACCTGTATTAAGAGGACACCATTGAGACAAAAAAAGAAGTGGCCTTATAAGACAGGTGACCTCATGAAAGAGGTTCCAATTCATATGAAATTTTCAATGACAGGACAAGAAAATGTTACCTTTAAATATAGGTGTGTGCTTTATAGAGGTGACCGTATGGGAAAGTTTGACTGTATTTATTCATTTAATAACAGACTAAAATATAACACAAATAGAAAAATACATATTGTAGGATTCTTTAGAAACAGGCTAATTATAGCTTACACTAATATATTTTCCCTTGATATCCCCAAATTTTATTCTTCAAAAGGGTATGGGTTATAATAACTAGTTGAAATATGTACTTATGCTTTTTATTATTGGGGGCTTTTTGTCGAGGGGCTTTTGTCCTAGACCCGTACGTATTATATCAGACTAACTTTGTTACAAGGGGACGTATGGTAGTTAGATTTACAACTACCTATGCAATCAGTGCCTATCACCACTGATCATGTGATGTTGTGAGTTCGACTCTCGATCAGGGTGAAGTGTACAACATTATGTGATAAAGTTTGTCAGTGACTTACGACAGGTCGGTGGTTTTCTCTGGGTACTGCGGTTTCCTCCAATTAAATTGATCGCCACAGTATAGCTGAAATATTGTTGAAAGTGGCGTTAAACACAATCAAACAAACAAACACTTAGGTAGTAGTTATAATATCTCCCCGCCTTCATAACTACGAGTATTATTTTTATCAGTAACATTATATCATGTTTGACATCACACTGATTGATAATTTTCAGTATTAGATTCAGTTTGTTGAAAATATCACTGGCCAAAGGAAAAAAGTCCAAATTATGGATAATGAATTTTACAATGTAAAGATGAGTTTAATCGGATGTGTTAAATTTTTAGTGAAGAAGAAAAAAAATCCTAGCATTAGTGTTAGATGTTCAACAATACATCTATGGTGTCAGAGTTGTGAAAAACATGATCAGGTTACCACAAATAAACAATTTCATCTATTTTTTTTAAACTGCATCGGTGGTGTAATGGTTAGCATGCTTCCCTCAAGTGTGGTAGATCAAGGGTTCAAAAGAAAGACTATAAAATGTGTATTTGTTGCCTCTACACTAAGCACACAGCAGTAAGGAGTAAGAGCAACGACTGGTTGACTGGGAATCAGGATAATGTGTACGAGTGGAGCAACATGTTGTTTCAATGAAGTAGAACTATAAATATGCTACTTAACATGTTGGTCTAGTACAAGACGGACAACATCATCATCATATCATTGAATGTAACTGATTCTCAAGATGATATAGCTGACAAATTGCTCATTTGGAATTAAACTACAATCAAATCATTCACTATTGTTATTATGTAAATTCTGTCATGATATAGCTGACAGATTGCTCATTTGTAGTTAAACTACAATCAAATCATTCACTATTGTTATTATGTAAATTATTCTGTCATGATATAGCTGACAGATTGCTCATTTGTAGTTAAACTACAATCAAATCATTCACTATTGTTATTATGTAAATTCTGTCATGATATAGCTGACAGATTGCTCATTTGGAGTTAAAAAGCAATCATTCACTCACTATTGTATTTATGTATAAGGATTTGCTTCATAGGATATTTTTTTTTAATCTTAGGAAGAGATAGCAAAGTTACAACGTAAGTTAGAGAGAAGTAAAAAGATAGAAATGGCAGGAGCTGCAGATGAAGTATTGATGGCAGAAATAGCAGAATATAAGGTATGATAACTTGGACATGAAATGAAAACCCAGGTCATATTGCCAAAAGCCATTTGGTGAATGTATTTCATTCTAATATGACGTCCTTCAAACGCTTTGGGTCCAAACCTGTGGTAAAATATGTGTATATTGGTATATCAGCTGATCAGCAACGTCATAATTTGTTTTGGCTGTTCAAATACCATATTTGTCCTATTAGAATAGAAATAATTTGTGGGGGCTTGAATATATATGGATTTTACCATGGGTTGGCCCTTCATGCCGATATTTTACCCCTCGCTATCGCTCGTGGTAAGATATTTGGCATAAAGGGCCAACCCGTGGTAAAATCAGTATATATTCAAGCCCCCATGAATTATTTGTTAAGTTTATTGTTACATTTTCTTGGATTATCAGGAATAAGGAAATATACATGTACAACCTGATAACCATTCACATTTGATTAAATATCTTAGCATTGGTTTGGTCTGGTTTATGGTGTTTAACGCCACTTTCAACAATATTCCAGTTATATCGTGGCGGTCAAATTTAATTTTGGAGGAAACCGGAGTACCCAGAGAAAACCACCGACCTGTTGCAAGTCACTTCAGACATGATTCGGTTTTTTTTCCTGGATTTTACCGTTACGATTCCTTTTTTATAGTATATTCAATACTTCCGATTTTGCTGATTTCCGCTTTTTTTTGTTGTCCTCGTAAAATCAGGTCTGTCACTTACAAACTTTATCACATAATGTTGTATCGAGTGCACCTTGCCATGAACGGGGTTCGAACTCACAACTTTAGTGATGATAGGCACTGAATGCACAGTTATCATACATACACGACCACGACGACCCCTTAGTATTGTTTTGATAAACATGTTTGTTGGTGAATATCAAATACTGTCAGTACAGCTTTAAGTAATAAAAACAAAGACGGATTGACTCAGAATCAGGATAATGTGCCACAAAATTAAGCAACATGTCTACTGGGGACTGTTGTTTCAGTGGGTTAGCACAATAAAATCAAACTTAGCATGTTGGTCATGGTCATCATCTGTTCAAGGGTAATTCGTTTTTGACATGATATCACTTTCAGTGGAGTGTAACAGGGTACATTAAGAGAATCTCATGGACAGATTTGTAACAAGCAAGAGGGGTTATGGTGTTTAACGCCACTTTCAGCAATATTTCAGCTATATCGAACCGGTCAGTTTTATTGGTGGGGGAAACCAGAGTTCCTGGAGAAAACCACCTGTCGCAAATCACTGACAAACTTTATCACATAATGTTGTATCGAGTACACCTTTCCTGTAATAAATAAATGATATTGTGTTGTTAAAAATCCCAGTGTATAAAACAACTCCAAATGTCTTAATATATAAAACCTAGATTGGTTATGTCAGAATTGTTAAAATCTATTGCAATTGCAATGTATATTGTTTTGCATTGAATGTTAACTATTATCCTATTATGGACTTCTCACAAGGGAACCGTTCTCCTATAGTGTTGTCTGGGTAGGTATAGTGCCCGAGCCAGTAGGCAAGGGCGCTATACTTTCCCAGACAACACTATATAGGAGAACGGTTCCCGAGGGAGAAGTACATAATAAATTTAGTACATAACATGTCTAATGGCTAAAAAATTGCAACTAATGAGCTTTTAGAATAATAATCTCCACTGCTGGTTCTGACATTCGCGTAAAAGTCTTGTACACCAATATCCATTGTGCCTATCTCCCCATCATATTTTTTTCCCAACATGAAGTCCGAGAGAACCTTAACTGCATATTTGGTGGCCGCTTTTGTCTTTACATTTTATTGTTGCAATGTGAATTCATCAACATCCATGCTGCCGAATCTGGCAGCCATGTCGGCAATGTAATCAATGACGTAATCAACTGTTAATCGTAGTGCCGTGCATATCAAGGGAAGTAACTTTTATTGAAAATTCATCACGTAAATTCGCGAAAAATTTTGTATAGTCCCGCAGGAAGAATGGTCGTTTTAGTATAGTGGCCGTTGCGAAGTATAGTCTCCCGTAGCCAAGACATGAACTATACTGTTGAAATATAGTGCCTAGCTAACAACCAATGAAAATTTACTATTTCTATATGTTATGTACTAAATCTTACTAGCGTGTTATATGGTCAATGCATTATATACATATCAATATGAGGGGCTTTCGTGATCGTATGGTAGTTGGATTTACAACTACCTATGCAATCAGTGCTGTTCACCACTATTGTTGCGAGTTTGAATCCCGCAATGGCAAGGTGTACTCTATTCAACATTATGTGATAAAGTTTCACAGTGACTTGTGACAAGTCAGTGTTTTTCTCTGGGTATTCTGGTTTCCCCCACCAATAAAACTAACCCCTACAATATAGCTGAAATATTGTTGAAAGTGGTGTTAAACACCATAACCCTAACCCCCTAACACAGAAATGTATTTTACCCAAGAGGAATTAAGTTCTAATAAAATATTGTTTTTTTATATTCAGGAACAGTTAACTTGCCCTTCATGTAAAGTGAATAGAAAAGATGCTGTATTAACAAAATGTTTCCATGTGTTCTGCTTGGAATGTTTGAAAACCAGATATGAAACAAGACAGAGAAAATGTCCAAAATGTAATGCAGGATTTGGTGCTAACGATTATCATAGACTCTACATAAGTTGATGAAGGTACAAGTTGTAAAAATGGAGTCTTAAAGCTTGGTGTAACATGGAATCAAGGGACCACTTGTAGCATGATAATTGTTTGTGAAGGATTGAAAGTAACAACGCTTTCTGGAAGTTTGTAGAAGGTTTGGTGGGTATTTGGACAGAGATTGAATTTGTTAAGAACACTTTGAAAATAGTACTGGATTATTTGACGAAATATTTCTTGACTAAAGAAGATTGTTTTAGGTACATGACTTCCTGACCAACATATACAGTATTCATGTGATAAAAATTGCCTGGCCGACAGTAGTCATGTGATAAAAATTACCTCGCCGACAGTAGTCGAGTGATCAGAACTGCTTAGCTGACAGTAGTCATGTGATCAAAACTGCATGTTGACAGTATTCATGTGATCAAAACTGGCTGACAGTAGTTAAGTGATCAGAACTGCTTGGCTGACTGTAGTCATGTGATCAGAACTGCCTGGCTGACTGTATTAATGTGATCAAAACTGCCTGGTGGACAGTAGCCATGTGATCAGAACTGCTTTCAGTATTCATGGGATAACGTGTACTATGAAAATTGCTATCATGATAGATGTTTTTTTTCCAACTCATGTGCTTTCCATCAACTTTCTATTCATTTCATCTCATTAATATTTCATTATTTGTCAATGTCTATCACTTTAAAGCTTTGTTCACATGAATGAATGTAATATAATATATAGAATCATGCTTTTATAATGAACCTAACAAAAAGACACAGATAGATTGTGGTTATATTCCATCAACCTCTGTATGAAGTCATTCGTTCCTGAAGCATACAATGTATGTACAGTGTTTAGTGCCTGGAGCACATGAAAAGGATGTCTTAAACATTGTACAATGCTATACTTGATTAATTATCAAACATGAACAGTTATATTGTTATTATTTTAGATTTATAACACACAAAAAAACTTTCAAACTACTTTTATGTAACTTTGAGTGAGTGAGTGAGTGATTATTGTTTAATGCCAACTCAGCAATTTTTCAGCTATATCATGGCAAGAACAAGTTACATTCAATGAAATGATGATGATCTCCGCTTTGTTCAAGACAAACAGTTTGAAACACTCCGAGTTGGATTTTAGACGTGCAAGCCCACTGAAACAACAGTCTGCATGTAGACATGTCGCTCCACTAGGACATATTATTCTGATTCCGAGCTTAGCTCTTACTCCTTAACGCTGCGTGCTTAGCGGAGAAGTAACAAATACCAATTTTATAATGTTAAGTTTGACGCGGCCAGAGCTGGAACCCACAATCTACCGTACTCGAGGCAAGCATGCTAACCATTACACCACCGATGAACCCACGATCTACTGTACTCGAGGCAAGCATGCTAACCATTACACCACCGATGCGGTTCCATAAGCATAATAAAATTTGACAAATATATTTTGATATTACATAGGGACCAATACTGTATTAAAGTGTATATATGTAATTGAATAACTACACATGTTTACTTTTTTTGCATAGACAAAAATTGTTGATTTTCCAGATATGTTTTGTTTGTTTACATAACATCTTAGTATTATTTATTTAAATATTATATGATGGGTTGTTGTGGTCTAGTGGTTGACACAATCAATCTATAGTATAATAAAATCACTCTTCTTTTGCCAAGGAGTTGCATGTTTTGAGCCATGCTCACTTGGAGGTGTAATTGACTTGTTTATACCTTCTTTATTCAATATTTGAGCAGTTTACCAATTACTTACAGATGCTCTCCACTATTAAATCTATTAACCATGAATATATCTGAAAATAACCATTAAAATAAATATTCAAATTCAAAATTGTAGGGGGCTGTTGTGGTCGTGATCGTATGGTAGTTGGATTTACAACTACCTTTCCAATCAGTGCCTATCACCACTAACATTGTGAGTTCGAACCCAGTTCTTGGCATGGTGTACTCGATACAACATTATGTGATAAAGTTTGTATGTGACTTGCGACAGGTCGATTGTTTTCTCCAGGAACTCCGGTTTCCGCCACCAATAAAACTGATCACCACAATATAGCTGCAATATTGTTGAAAGTGACATTAATCACCATAAACCAATCAAAATTGTAAACTGTCATATTCATACAAATCATTATTTAGATGTGTATCATTTAATATGTCTTTGTTATAATAATTTCATATTTATAAATTATGACTTATTTAAGTATTGTTGAATATCTTAATTGTTTATGATTTAGGTAAATTATATTTGTCAAGACAATTTTTATTTGAATCTTTCCTTGATAAAAAGAAAGATTATTTTTAGATTTGTACATGTAGAACTAAAATATGAAAAAATAAAAGAGCACACTGCCGTTTATTGTCTTTCGTTACCAATAACATCTTTTACTATTAACAGACAAAATTGAAATTACTGAATAAACAAATCATGCATGGTTGTCAAACAAACCGAACCACATCGGTGGTGTAATGGTCAGGTAAAACCAAAGACTGTAAAATTGGTATTTGTTGCTTCTCTGCTTTAGGGAGTAAAGCAAAGACTGGTTGGCTTGGATACAGGATAATGTGTCCTAGTGGAGCGACATGTCTACCTGCAAGACTAAGCTATCACTTCTAAAATTGAACTAAGCTTGTTGGTCTAGTACAAAGCAAACATCATCTCTTCGAAATGGAACTTGTTCTTGCCATGATATTGCTGACAAACTGCTGAGTTGGCATTGCACAACAATAACTCACTCACTGAATAACCAATTACAGATGTATTGTCAAACTCAAAACAAAACGATTAAATGTAAAAAAAAAAAATATACAGACACTTACTCCACCATTACTACTAATTTAGTTATGTTTGAAGAAATCTGTCTAGAGTTACTCAGTTAGCTCATAATATGTTTAAGTTAGTAGGATAATGGTAAACCACAATGCTTCACATCTACAGAAGGTCATATAAAAACTAAAGGCTCACTTAGACTGTATCCTTTATCTGGTAGAGAAGAGTTATTGACGTATTAAATTACCCCTTTTATGTCCCCTACTAGCTCTTCCCCATGGAGGATCAACTTCATTTGTAGGAAATATGATCTTATTTAAAGGACTCCAGTTCAGGTCTGGCCTTTAGTGGGGCTCATGTTGTTTATTTTCTCCAATTATATTGTTGAAAGTGGTGTTAAGCACCATAAACCTATGTTTTTACGACTTTCTGCATTGTACTTATTTATGTATACAGCAGCCCCCCTCAAAAGAGAGGTGGACTTATAAGAGGGGGACTACTGTACTGGTGTCCATAACAGATGATGTTTGTGTCATGTAACAGAAACAGGACAAATGCCACTATTGGTGCAGGAATTTTCAGTGTTATCACTGGTGCATATAGAGGGTAATAATCGCTAAAATGATGTACAAATAATACAAAAATTTATTTCTAACAGAACTGTAAAGTAACAATAAACACAACTGTCTGATTTATAAACATCAAGTAAAAATAATGAATCACATTGCAGCTTTTATCAGACCAAGTCTTATGGCAATGTTAATACAAATAGAGAATCACATTGCAGCTTTTATCTGTCCAAATCTTATGGTACTGTTAATACAAATAAAGAATCACATTGCAGCTTTTATCTGTCCAAATCTAATGGTACTGTTAATACAAATAAAGAATCACATTGCAGCTTTTATCTGTCCAAATCTTATGGTACTGTTAATACAAATAAAGAATCACATTGCAGCTTTTATGTCCAAATCTAATGGTACTGTTAATACATGTACAGTCAAACCTGTATTAAGAGGTCACCTTAGGGACAAAAAAAGTGGCATTATCAGACAGGTGACCTCTTAAAAAAGGTTCAATTCCTATGAAAGGACTAGGAAAATGTGACCTTTTAGTACAGGTGACCTCTAAACAGAGGTGACCACATGGACAGGTTTGACTATACTATTTAATCAAGTTGGTGTTTGGCTATTTTCTTGACTACCATGTCTAGTTCTTTGTTGGGTTTTTTTTCAAGATCAGGTCTTTTCCTTTTTTTTTATCCTTTTCCCTTAGTACGATCCTCAGTTGAAATTTTTTATTTGTTTTACTAGTCTCCCCATGTTTTTTGTTTCTGCCTGCCTTTAATTTCTTTTTCTTTTTTCGTTCTGTTATTGCCATCTTTTTAGCAGCCATGTTGATCAGTTGTAGATTTGTCTGATCTTGTTTCACTGTGCTATTCTGCTCTAACAATGGCTTGGTCAGTTGTTCTTCCAACAGTACCACTTTTGTTGACAACGGAGGTTTTGTTGAGGGAGCTGTATGTGTAATCGGTTGCCTTTGAAATGAACCCAGCATAATAATCTCACCGTCTTTAACACTGGGGTTAATTACAGATCCACTGTATCTAGAAATTACAGCTTTTGTCACAGACATACCTTTAATACTTGTGTCACCTTGACCTTTTCCCGATTGAACTTTGAACTTTTTACCAATATATGTTAGAAGATATTGTCCTGGGTCAGCTTTATTAACTAGAATAGAAACAACATTGTTATACTTTAACAGAACATAAATAGGACATATCTCCTCAGATTCTGATAACAATCTGTAATCACTACCTTCAGTCATGTAAACCTGAATGGCCGTCATGGTTGATGTGATTTTGTACCCATTTCCTGTCAGAATACTAGCACATTGACAATAGCCCACACTTGAGGGATGGAATTCTTTAAATTCATCTAAAGGGTCAGCAATTGTTCTTGGTCTTTTAGAGTTTTGTTTTGAAAATGAATCTTCTTCTTGTGATGATATTAACAGAATTGAATCTTGACTTTCTGTTGATATCGATGCTGTTGAATTCTGACTTCCTACTGGATTGTATAAAACAAATGATTCGACAGTTGGACAAATTGTGTGGCATTCAACCAATGGTTTTGATTTAGTGCAAGACATATCCACGATATTGTAATACACATTTGTTTCCTCTATTAGTCTTTGTTTGAACTTCTGAAAATATAAACAAACACACTGTATATAGATTGAAAAATCAAGTTGACGCAAGATTCTGGCTCAATCGCGATCCCAAACAATGATCTACAAGACACTACACAGAAAACTCAACTTCGTGGAGGTCAATTCTATGAATATTTTTGTGAAGTTTTAACTCAATTATTTCAGGGGACACTGAAATATCAAAATTTGCTAACATTAAAAGACATCACAAAAAGCGAATTCTACTCTGTGCAAACCATGCTTCATAAAAATTACAATAATTTAAATGTTTCTAATACATGTTTTGAAAGTTAACAAATAACGCTGTCCTCTGTGATCCGTTACCTCGGAAGTTTGTAACAAATATATTGCGGGGCTAACGGCAAAATCCCCTTCTGATACCGTGATTCCAGAAATAAACAATATTAAACATGCACATAATCACAGTACACGAATTACCAATGGAAGAAAGAGTGTGATAAATGTTCAATTTGTTCCATAAAATATACATTTGTTACAAACTCCCCAGCTAGCATCTAGATTTCCCTCAATTCGTTGTCCTTTTGTGTTTTGATGTGTTGCCAGTATCTGTATCTGTACTTTCTTCACCTCCGTTTTCACTTGATTTATTTTCACACCCAGAATTATAAAACTATTTACACAATATACATCAGCTAGTTAAAATACCACAATTCCATCACCTCGAATTAAAGTCTATAAGAACGGATTCAGTATCTTCTAGAACACTATATACAGTTATATAAAGTTTAATAAGAAAGTGTCTCACTTTAAAAAATAAAAAATGTCATATCTACTATATCACTTAAAAGTCCTCGATTTTAAGATCTAAAAACTCTTAATTTTAAAATCTAAAAACTCCTAACTTTAAAATCTAAGAACACTTAATTTTAAAATCTAAAAATATTTATGTAATGTAAACCGGTGTAGCAGACAATATTGTCCGGCCCGCCAGATTGTCCGACCGGACCATATTGCCTAGGCTGAATCGTCCGGTCGGACATTTGAGACTAGGCAGAATAGTCCGGGTCCAGACAATATGGTCCGGTCTGTTATCACAAAATGTATGCTAAAAATACAAAACAAATGTATGACAAATATTATGTATTTTATGCTTTATTTACACAAGGAAACAAAAAAAAATAGTGAGAGAAGCTAAGGGAACAATTTGCCATCCCATTCATATATGCACATACTGCAGGGACCATCGAGACACACATTTCGACAAAATTCATAGAATATCAGTTTGCCCTCGTACATTTGGAACTGCATTATATGACGATTGTCTTTTGCTACAAATTGCGTTGCCCGTCTTCTTATTTTCCGCTTATCGTTTTCAGTCAGCCCTTCTTGATATTCTTTGTCTATTGCATACTTCAGAAGTGCGTTATCAACGCTCTCTTCCATGTTTGCCAAATAATTTACTTAAAGGGGCATTATCTGCCAAATCGTAAATTTTTGTTACCCATAAAAACTATCAGTTATGATTGATGCCTTAATAAAACGTGTTTCTGTAGCTTATAAATGTTATGAAATGTACGCGCATCGGGGAAAAAACGTGTAACTGCTCGTGTTTTGAGATCGATCAAGAAATGGACGTCATCTTATTAATTATCGATATTGTTTACGGAGTTTGTCGAATCGTCATTTAATCAATACAACAATGCACTATTTTTTTTTTTTTTTTT
>MJUT01041092.1:145128-172616 GCA_002080005.1 Gigantidas platifrons | reverse complement strand
ATTTTGTTTTATTAATATTAATAGCTAACTAATACACATATAAATTATGTGTAATTTGCTAACATTTTCATGCACTCAACAACACACACACATTCTTTTCACCCCTCCACTCAATTTTCTCACTTTGTACACTTGCTCCTATTGATACAGATGATAACAAACAAATAATGACAATTAAAATTATGGAAAAACATATTTGAAAGGGCCCCATAATTTTTAAAAAGCTGCCACTGTTTATTGTTTTTTTCTAGCTATATATAATTCAAGAGAATAGTATTGTTTTATTTTAAATTTTAATTTCAACAGTAAGTTAACAATATACATATCATTCACGAAAGAGTTATCATTAAAAGTAGACGCGACCTCTCCAGAGTCGGGACCACATTGCGTATTTTAAATATGCCAAGGGGAAATAACTGGACATATATGAGAAGAAACAGCTGGTAATTTACCCGCTGTTTACCTTTATCTGGTCATATTTGACCGTGACGATTAGCACAATGATAACTAAAGGTAAAAGAGAAATATAAAACTTCCTTTTTGTTTCTTTTTTTGTTTATTATGCAAGCACATTGGCCTAAAACAAAGGGGCTATTTTTCTTGTGATAAATAGGAACGGGTCATAAATTAGAACGATGCACGACATGCATTGCGTTGTAAAACAGGAGAAAGTTGTCATTACAGACATGATCTACATAATTATATTTGTTGAGGTGATTGCGGGACAGGTGGAAATATACAAAAGCATAAGGTATCAAGTTGATTCACAGGGGCTTGTTACGATTTTTTTGTATCCCTCGACCACTCTTAAAAAAAACACTTGTTTTTACCACTGGGACTCGGTTAATGGACATATATTTTTTAAATTATTTTACGTGTTTTTCCTATTTACTGTCTGTTTTTATTAAATCATTATCGTTAGCACCTAGATTTTCATGTTGCTAACGATAATGATTTAATAGCTAACTAATACACATATAAATTATTTGTAATTTGCTAACATTTTCATTCACTCAACAACCACTGCAGCACTAAATTCAGTCAACCTACGTGTAAATATGTAAATATGTATCATACAGTTTGGATTTTATCGCAAGAGAGCCTCCTGTTTTATCGAGCTGGAATTTATTAAACACTCAATCATGAGTTCAACTCTGTATTGGAAGAAGAAGACAGTAAATAGGAAAAACACATAAAATAATAAAAAAAAAATATGTCCATTAACTGAGTCCCTGTGGTTTTTGCATCAATTGTACTTGGCGACAACAACACTAACGTAGGGTTAGGGATAGGTTAGGGTTAGGACCCTTGTTTTTTAGAGTAGTCGAGGGATAAAAAAAATCGTAACAATTAAAATAAAGCCGCTGTAATGATATGAAATTGATTACCTCAAGCAATGAGCATGTTCCAGGTCTGATCATCGTGGTTTCCCTCTAATTAATCTCGTTGAGATTAGACTTCCGAAGGGATTTATTTTCTGCTCTATATGGAGATTACCCTCTAATCACCCATAAAACCAGAATTTTTTTTATCCACTTATGAAAATGAATTTATGATAATTATTAAATAAATTTTGCATAGTGGCTATTCGTTTGTCACATTTTGTTTGACATCATCAGTATATACATAAGTAGCCCATGATTTCCAGTACATCCCAGCCCAAGTCGTTCATACACCAGTCAATCCATCCTCAGGTCATTCCGACCTCAAATTGAAGGTTGTCTTCACCCATATTAAAAAAAGATATGTAAAGGAATTAACATTATTGATATGTAAATTGTATATTTATTAATAAACCTTTTTTTTTTGTATTAAATCAGTGAAAGCTTAATTACATACTCTAAACATATTTTATTGTTCAAAAAGACAAAAGGATAAGACACAAGTTAAACAACTTAGACAGTCTTCTCCCATTACATATATTTCAAAATACACAATTGAACATAATAATTACATGATTAATGTTGATGTAATAAAATAATTGGCATTAGTTATTTGATCACTTTTTCAACAATTTAGAAGATTATTTGATGATTATGTTCCTTTGTAATTGGTTTTGATAACAAATGAGGATATATTATTACCCAAGTTAGAAAAACAAATTTCTTCATGTTCTACCAAGGCATCAAGCACTTGGGTGTGTTCCATGTTACAGGTGGCAAGATCGTCAGTGTGGAACAGTGAGGATAATCCCATTATTATTAATTTTTATATACTGGTTACATATTCCAGAAAGGGACCGTGATCGTGATCATGATCGTATGGTTGTTGGATTTACAACTACCTATATACAATTAGTGTCTATCACCACTAAAGTTGTGATTTCGAACCCGTTCAAGGTGAGTTGTACTCGATACAACATTATGTAATAAAGTTTGTCAGTAACTTGCAGCAGGTCGGTGGTTTTCTTCAGGTACTCTGGTTTCCTCCACCCACGATATAACTGAAATATTGTTGAAGGTGGTGTTAAACACCATAACCCTACCCCAATCGATCAACCAGTCTATATAGTTTCAGTTGATTTTTAAATTTTATTGGTCCAATAGCTGGAATATGTCCATTGGGTTCACATCTAGAGAACTTAAGCACAGATACTAATTTTACCCTTTTTTTTCAATTTCTAGTGATAACAAAATGAGAAAGAACCGTTACTATGGATAAGAAGATATTGGTCGTGGGTTTGGCTTGTTGTGATATAATTAGTATTGTGTCAGAATATCCTGAGGAAGACAGTGACCAAAGGTAAGATCAAATAAAACAATAGTTTTAATTACTCGGGTGTATTTATGAAAAGGCCAAGGAAAAAAATTCCTGTGATTCCGCTAACATTCTTGAGAAAAATAGTGTAGTTTTTAATTTGTTTAAATCAAGGTTATTCTACCCCCACTCCACAGCGTATACTGTTTTACCTCTGTCCGTCCGTCCTTCAGTCCATCCCAAGATATTTATCGTCACATTTTTCTCAGCAACTATTGATGGCAGAAATCTGATATTTGGTCACAAGCTTCATATAGGTATGCCATATTGTGGGAAGCGTTTTTGGACTTGTCAGATTCCTACTTCCTGTTTGCCGACTTGGTTGGTTTTTATGCTCATTGAACATATATGCGGGGGTATCATAAGTGAGCATTAGCTCACAGTTCATCTTGTTCACGACAGAGATCTGGTTTTGATAGTGCTTGTCTAAAAATGGCTATAAAAACTTCAGGGTAGGCACTAAAATTAGGGTAATTAGGGTCAGTGGAATAATATGTTTTTTTGCCATTTCCATACCATGAAAAATAAAACACTTTTTCCTTGTTATGTTATTTAAGTTTTAGTGAATAATTACAATATTGATGAGTCATTGATATAGAGTTATTTAAAAAAAAAAAGTTTCATAATGAATTTTTCAGGGGGCTTGACTATTATTGGCCAAGGGGAAGTAATTCAGCTGATACAAGTTGATAATTTTCCAGGGTGCTTAACTATTATTGGCCAAGGGGAGGTAATTCAGTTGAAACAAGTGTGGATCATTTTCCAAGTTGCTGACTATCATTAGTCAAGGGGAGGTAATTCAGCTGATAAAAGTTGATAATTTTCCAGGGTGCTTGACTATTATTGGCCAAGGGGAGGTAATTCAGCTGATACAAGTTTATCAATTTCCAGGGTGCTTGACTATTATTGGTCAAGGGGAGGTAATTCAGCTAATACAAGTTGATCCTATTCCAGGGTGCTTGACTATTATTGGCAAAGGGGAGGGAATGCAGCCAATACAAGTTGTGTCCTGTCATTGATTGGAGCCAGGTCAGAGTTCTTAGGAACATTTGCTGATGACAGAGAGGCAGAGTAAGTAAATATTCCTATTTAACATTTAACAATATTGCCGGGGCCGTCATTGTCATGATCGTATGGTTGGATTTACAACTACCTATACAATCAGTGCCTATCACCACTAACATTGTGAGTTGGAATCCAGGTCATGATGAGGTGTACTTGATACAACATTATGTGATAAAGTTTGTCATGTCAGTGACTTACTGCAAGTCGGTGGTTGTCTCTGGGTACTCTGGTTTCCTCCACCAATAAAACTGATTGCTACAATAGAGCTGAAATATTGTTGAACTAAACTATCAAATGTTTAAGCAAAGACTATTTAGTTGCCAAATTTTATAGAAAAAATAATAATTGACCAGAAAGATGCAAAATATAACAAATCTAACACTGCAGTTTTCAATGACAAAGCTTGATTAAATGTAAACAAAAAACACTGATCTTGCATTTCAAAAAATAAAATCTGAATTTGATGTCACATGAACATTTTTTGAACTCTGGTAAAAGAAATATGTGTAAAGCTAACAGTTAAATGGTACATGTACTTCCCTATTGGTGCATTCATATTATATAATTACAACTGAAAAAATATTAATAAACTTAGATATTTGTCATGTGTTTCATATTTGTTGGTACACTGACTATGATATCTTTAAAAGAAAAAGAAAAAGGTCCAGCAAACATTTTATTTTAATTTCATTGCTTCTGAAATGTAGGTCAATACTGCTACTGAAATGTAGGTCAACACTGCTACTGAAATGTAGGTCAATACTGCTACTGAAATGTTGGTCAACACTGCTACTGAAATGTAGGTCAATACTGCTCCTGAAATGTAGGTCACACTGCTACTGAAATATAGGTCAATACTGCTTCTGAAATGTAGGTCAACACTGCTACTGAAATATAGGTCAATACTGCTTCTGAAATGTAGGTCAACACTGCTACTGAAATATAGGTCAACACGGCTTCTGAAATGTAGGTCAACACTGCTACTGAAATGTAGGTCAATACTGCTACTGAAATGTAGGTCAACATATAAAAGATAGAGTGGCATGTCGATGTTTCATTATCACTTAATTTATGCAGAAAATGATAGAACAAGTTTTGTTATGTGAAATAAAAAAAAATGAAAAAATAATCTTGGAATTTCTAATGTTCTTATTCTTCAATATTTTTGTTTTTTCAGATTTCTTAAAGAAACATTACAAAGATACAAAGTAAATACAGAAAATTGTGTGACATGTACAAATGGCTTAAAGTCTCCTACATCTATTGTTATCACTAACAAACAGAATGGATCAAGAACAATACTTCACCATGGAAAGTTAGTCAAAAAAAGAAAAAAATAGTAGATATCGAATTTAGTTTGCACAATGTGCTTCTAGAATAATCTTTGTCATACATCATATGTGACCCAATTACTATATGACCCGATTGTTTTATACACAAATATGTCTTAATTTTAAGGGTCTTTTAGTTGAGGAAATTTATTTATAAAATTTGTTCTCTCCACAATATAGCTGAAATACCACTAAACAATCAATAAAAAACCCATGATAACTGCAGACCTTTTTTAAAACTCTGTATAAGTCTAAAGATTTCTTAATGATAACTGCAGACATTTTTTTAAAACTCTGTATAAGTCTAAAGATTTCTTAATTGTTAACTATTGTAATCTATATCCTTAATATTTCAAAATATGTACACAATAATTATTTGATAAGATTTTTTTATTTTGATAATTCTTAGTTCTAACAATATGTGTGTGGCCTGTAATAGAATGTCCACTTTGACTGACATCGTCTGTGTCACACTCTATCTTAAGATCGTGACCTGTTCTACAGTTTAATTAAGATAACTGTCTAATATAGCATTTTTTTATTGCTGCCAAATGGTGTTGTCCATTGTCCATATTAAAGAAGAGTTTGAAGATACCAAAGTGGTAATCAGAATCATTATATTGAAGAACAGACAACACAATGGCTAAAAGAAAAAGTACAAAAGGACAAACAATGATCTACAAAACATACATATAAAACATAAAACTAAAGGTAAAATGAAACGAATCCCACTAAAAACCGGGAAGCAGTTCCTGCTCGACTTGTGGCACCCGTCGTGTTAATCTAGTAAAAATGTTGGAATTTAGGGATCATTCACAATCTTCTTATCTTTTATTATTTTCAGAAACTGGCAAGAATATACTTTTGAAGACTTTAAGAAACTAGATTTGACACAGTATAAATGGATTCACTTTGAGGTAAGTATACATTTTGTACAGTATATGTACATTGTCAGAAAATATATAATTTATTTGTACGAGGTAGAAAAACAAGTGTTGGCAAAGTTTTCTGTCCTGTTTTTCAGCGAATGGCCTCTTACAAAGATGACATATCTTTTGTTCTTGATCCAAAATCAAAGATGGCCACCATCATATAACAAAAGATTCACATAGGACTGTTGTGTGAAAATGTTTATACTTTTCTGAAGCATTATAAAGAATCTTCCTGGGTTGTTCCTTTGATGGTCCTCCAGAAAATGTACAATTTTGTTTTGGCCGATTGTAAATCCAAGATGATCATCAACAAAGTAAAAAATGTTTTAAAATGTTGATCAGAAATTAGAGAATAGCCACTACTACAGGAAAATTTAATGGACCTGATGGAGGAATAGTGAATAGTGTATTTTTAGAAATCACATGCACAAAAGGAGAGCATCTAATTCTAATTGGAGTGTCAGATTTTTCGTCTTGAGAAATTGCAGTCATAGCGTGGCAAGATTTGAAATATTTTAAATGTCTTTCGTTATACGCACCTTTAACCTGATATTTGAAATATTTTTGAGTGTCAGCAGGTTTCTATAGTAATTAATTGGTTTGTAATTTCAGGGCAGGCCTTCGTGTAATGAAATTAAATTAATGCTACTGTGGATAGAGGAATTTAATAAAACTATGGACAAAGGTCTTAAAATCCATACATCACTGGAGATAGAAAAAACTAACAGATTAGGACTAGGTATGGTAGTACATGTAGTCCCCCACTTAACAGGTTAAGTGGCCCTGGTGGCTCAATGAGTTAGGTCGTTGGATCTAACAGGTCATACAAGCCTATCACCAATACGGCATGGGTTCATGCCCAGCTTTGTAAATTATAAAAAAAGGTGCACTTGACTCACAGCCACAAGTGATAAAGTTTACCAGTTGCTTGCCCAGGGTCGGTGGTTCTCTTCTTCTTCCATTAGTGTTTACTCTTCTTCTTCCATCTCTGGGTACTCCGGCTTCCTCCACCACTAAAACTGGTTGCCATGATATAGCTGAAATATTGCTGAAAGTGGCTTTAAAACACAAAAAAAAAAAATCTTAGTCTACCAAAATCGTAATTTTTCATACCCAAAATTATTGTCGTTTTCCGTACTGACCTTCATAAAATGAAGATTAAACACCGAATTATTGGTGAATATGCTACGAAACGTTAAGATTCAAACAACATTAAACGAGCGTGACAGTTTGAAGTGTTTGAATCTTAACAGTATTTTCCTTACCTCAAAGCTAAAACCTGAGAGTTCCGAACTTCCGTTTTTTATAGGTGGCGCTGTTACTTTCACTTAGAATTTTTGGAATTAGAGGCTTCTCCCCAGAAACTACAGTGAGTGAGTCATTGCTGTTTAATGCCAAATGAGCTATTTTTCAGCTACATCATGGCAAGAACATTGTTGATGATGTCTGTTTTGTACTAGACCAACATGCCAGATCAATTTAAAAAAAAAAAAGTACTGGCTCAATGAAACAACAGTCGACAGACAGATGTGTCGCTACACTGACACATTATCTTGAGTCTGACAAATCTTGTCTCTGTTCTTACTAATTACTGCTGTGTGTGTATCAGAGAAGCAACTAATATCATAGAATTTGATTTGACTCAACCTGGGAGTGAACCCATGATCTGCTGCAGTCTAACCATTACACCAGCGAGGGGTGAAAAACTACTGGGATGTTTAGCTGAATCTTGTAGGTCCTCCCTCGACATATTGAATCAATTTGATATCAGATTTGTCTGTCATATTTTGCTTCAGACAGTGTGGTTGCTCTAGGTCCCCAAGCTAATTTATGTATGTGGTGTACGGCATGTTTTTTTAATGTTTAAACACTGATTTTGTTGAAAGTACCAATACAATCAACATGTTTTATTTTAACGACAATTTACATTTTTATTCCTGCGAGTGGTTGTGTAGGTAGAGGCCCCAGTGCACTATTTTGTCCGGGGGCCTATATTGCTGTTAAGATGGCCCTGGCTTCAGATATTAATAGGTTTAACCCATTTTAAATTCTGACTTTATAATGCAAAAATAAAAATAGTGCCCAACAATTACAAAAGATGATGTTTTCTTTTCAGTCATGTCTAATTTATTCTATAATAAATTCACAAAGGTTTTTTAATAATTTTTATCAGTTTCAAAGTTGATCTATAAAATTTTACATATGATTTAGATTATTCCTGTCATAGTTTCGGGGTTAATGTATAAAATTTTAGATATGATTCAGATTATTCCTGTCATAGTTTCAGGGTTGATGTTTAAAATTTCAGATAGGATCAGATTATTTACTTTTTCAGAAAAAAAATTGATTTCTATAGATAACATTTTACATGTGCCCTGACTTTCACAGTAAAGCTTGTCTTAAACTCAGACAAGTCATTCATTGGATTACTTAAAATGATTGTCAGTTTGTAGGAATTTTTAGTTTAATATTCCAGATATCTTAAAAAATATTTCAAAATAAAATCAGGTCCTTCTACCAGAAAACGTTGAGATTTGATTATACATATCCAAGTTAACTCATTCAAAGTTATGTCCTTGCAAAAGTGAGTGGTTTTGTAAAATTGCATGATTTTTCATGTTTTGAATTTCAGAGGAGCTGTTTATTTATCCTGATACAGTATTTGTAAGTAAAGATTTTGTCAAAAGTAGAGGTTATACTACCAAGGAAGAAGCTGTAGAGAAATTAATTGGAAAGTGTAAAAAGGGGTAAGAAAAAAAAAATGTTTTTACTCAAATTTCAGTGCAGTTCAATAATTTGATTGAAATTGACAAGAGATCACACAATCAATTCAGATCAGTTGGTTTGGCTGGTTTATGGTGTTTAATGCCACTTTCAGCAATATTTCAGTTATATTGTTGCAGTCTGTTTTATTGGTAGAGGAAACTGGAGTACCCAAAGAAAACCACAGACCTGCAGCAAGTCACTGACAAATTTTATCACATAATGTTGTACACCACACCTTGAGTGGGATTCAAACTCACAACATCAGTGGTGATAGGCACTGATTGCATAGGTAGTTGTAAATCCAACTACCACACAATCATGACCACGAGGGCTCCTTAAATCAAGTATTTCTTTACAATGCACTTCATATTAAAATATATATGTAAACAAGGCTGAGAACTAGGCACTGCCCACATAACCAAGTTTTACCCCGAATAATTACCACTACAAATATTCAAATGACAATATAATATTGGTTTTCCAGTATTAAGTTTCCCTTATTCTGATATTTTCTTCTTATTTCGTATTAATTGACATTTTACAGAGCAGAGATTGTATGTCCATGGGGTGAAGAAGGAGCTGTTGCCATGACAGAAGACAGAATACTACATTCCTCCCCAGCTTTTCCCCCAGAACTGTCAGCAGGAGAGATGATGGAAACATTAGCAGCTGGCGATACATTTAATGCTGCTTTCATTTTATCAAGGTCAAAAGGGCAAAGGTTAAGTGAGGCTATAACTTTTGGTTGTAAAGTGGCTGGAGCTAAATGTGGAATGAAGGGCATTGATGGTCTACATATTTTTAATAGTAGTTAACGATATATAGTCAGATTTTAAACCTCCTTTCACATTCATTGTGGAATTATGATATTATTATATTAAATTAAAAATTGTCTCAATAAGATGTTGATTTGTTACAATTTTGTGATGTATTTTAACATTGTTAACCTGTTGACAAGATATGCTTGTTTGGAATTCTTTACACTCCATCAAATTACTACACTGCCTTGTTTATATAATAGTTATCGTGCTTGTCTCAATGTAGTAGTTAGTGAACTTGTCTGGATGGTGTTGTGCCAAGTGTGCTTACCTCCATAGTTCAGGAGGCCGTCATAGTCGTATGGTAGTTGGATTTACAACTACCTATGCAATCAGTATCTATCACCACTGATGTTATGAATTCAAATCCCGATCAGGGCGAGGTGTACAACATTATGTGATAAAGTTTGTCAGTGACTTGCGACAGGTCGGTGGTTTCCTCCACCAATAAAACTAACCGCCACGATATAACTGAAATATCCTTGTAAGTGGCATTAAACCCCATCAAACAAACAAACATAATCCATAGTTCAGTGATTAACCTGCTTGCCTCAAGTGCTGAAGATTGTGGATTCGTTCACCAATAGGGTAAAACCAAAGATGATAATCATTGAAATGTTTGACAGAATGGATACAAAACATATCCTTTAGACCTAAAGTCTACTTGTAATTTGGAGATACAATGCTTATTAAGTGAGTGAAGGTGAGAGGTGATTGTTGTTTTGTTGATATTGGTGGAATTGTTGACCATCACTGTTTAAACTTTCTTTTCATCAATATTTACAAGAAGAACAAACAATGGGCAACTGTATTTGAGATCATGATTTTTTTCAATAAGTACGTGCAGTACATCAATACCAATTTAGACAATTTTGAAAGAATTCCCAAAATAACTCCCTTTACAGTAATATAAACTTTTTAAATAGGTAATTTTGAAAGAAATATTTTGCTATCCACAGTTTAAGCAATTTTCAAGAGATTCTTCAGCGATTTCAAGTAAATAAAAACATATAAGTCTTATTAAAATTTTATTACATAAAAAAATTGTATAAACATATCACTATAATTTGCATACATAATCACTAAAATTATTTTGCTGCTGTTGTACCTATCTATGACATAGTCTTACAAATCTATGACATAGTCATACAAATCTATGACATTGTCATACAAATTTATGACATGTCATACACATTTATGACATTGCTTTACAAATCTATGACATAGTCTTACAAATATGTGACATACTTGTACAAATCTATGACATAGTTGTAGAAATCTGACATAGTCCTATAAATCTATGACATAGTCTTACAAATATATGACAGTTGCACAAACTGATGACAAAGTCCTACAAATAAGACATAGTAGTACAAATCTATAACAAATTCAATTAATAATTAACAAATGAATTCATTTAGCATGTGAATAATCCTAATAACACATCCATACATAAATAAACGTCTCTCACAATTGACATATAAGGACGGAAAACTTCACTTTCTTATATACTAAAAATATGTAAATAAATAATCAAATACCAACTAATACACAATATGTTAATTAAACAATGATTTTTAGGGTAAAAATGTGTAAATAAATAATTAAATACCAACAAAATAAATCTGTGTATTTCATAGTACATTTTACTTAGATAATACACAATATGTTAATTGAACAATGATTTTTTTGGGGTCAAAATTGTAATAAGGACTTTAATTAAACATGTTTGCCATGAAAAAAGTCAACATATTTTACATCGGAACATGATATTTGACCTTCATTTGTAATATTTGTTATTGAAGTTCATTACCATTTATTCTGAAAAAAAATTCACAAACTTAAAACTCCCTTTTCCAGAAATCATATTTTTGGACTTATACCTCGAATTTGACGACAGTGGTCAACTCACTACTAAAATTTATGATAAACGGGACTTCAATTTTAAAATCATAAATTTTCCAAATATGTGCAGCAATATACCAGCTTCTCCTGCATATGGTGTTTACCTCTCGCAATTGATTCGTTATGCAAGGGCCAGTAGCAATTATTCTGATTTCTTGAAACGTCGTCTTTATCTGAGAAACAGGCTATAAAAGATTCGCCTTATTCGATCTCTTAAAAAGTTTATATTCCAATACCAAGATCTTGTCGAAAAATATTCTGTCTCTTCAGAGACGATAATAAACGATGGATTTTCATAAAGTAAATATGGAAAATGTATAAAGATAAGAATTAAGTAATCGTGGTTTAGACATGACGTCATTCAACATCTCAATTTAAATCAAATTGTGTAAGAAGATGACCGTTTAGTTAAACCGTTCTGCAGAGACGATAATAAACGATAGATTTTCATAAAGTTCTGCATTGACTACTGTTTTACCTACTTTGTCCCAGTATTGTTAAAAATGATGTTATAGTGACAACCGGAACATTTTAACCGTAATGGAAGCGGGAGGTTTGGTGCTGAAAATTTGATTCAACCCACATTTCTTTGGAAATGCCTGTACCAAGTCAGGGCCATTGCGGTTTTCCCAGTTTTCCGGTTGTTAACTGATTTTGTCTCTTTGTTGACTTATGAGTTTTGCCTTTCCCTTTAGAAGATTGCTTGGTGTTTGGTAATTTTGTTATTACCCTTATTCATTCTAATATAAGTACAGTTATTTCAGAAGAATCCTTGACATAACATTATCATTCAGAAGAAAACTCACAGTAAAATTGTCATTGCAAATGAAAACTTGATGTTATAGAAGTGTTGTCATATTACATTTTCTTCTAGTCAAACATTACACATGTATATAGTCTGTTTTACTTCTATAAATCACTGACTCCATCCAGATTTTTTACACTTCAGAAAATATAATTAACATAGAGACCTAATGGATAACTTTTTTAATAATACACCAAATTGTTTTTAATTAATTGTCAGAGTTCGTATATATCATATATTAATATACATCTAGGGAAAACAAATTTGATTTGAAAACTGGATTTTTAAGAATTTTTTTCTGGAAATTTATAGAGGTCAAACAGACAATACAATAATATGAACAAAACCCTGGTCTTCTTTTAAAATTTATTTTTGTATAAATTGTTTCCAATTACAGTAATATTTGTGTAGACAATTTTGATCTTCATTAAAACAAGCTTTATCACATTGCTCTGTAAATTAATAGATTACCACCAAGGTGCTATAATAAATAAAAGTCCAAAGAAAAATAATATCGAAATAAGCATCATCGCTAACACATATTGTCTTGGCTCGGCTGTATATGCTTTTATTAGTGGGTACATAAAATTATCCCAGCATATATCTCGAAAGCATATGTCTGGGTTTTCCACCTTCCATCTAAAAAAAAAAACCACAACAAATGGATTCAACATCAATAAAAAATGTGAATTTAACAAAAAATAAATATCTAGACATGATTGCTTAGGGTTGGGAGTTATGGTGGCTAGTGCCACTTTCAACAATATTTCAGCTATATTGTGGAGTTGTTTTATTGGCGGAGGAAACTGGAGTACTGAGAGAAAACCACCAACCTGTCGCAAGTCACTGACAAACTTTACCACATAATGTTGTTTCGAGCACACCTCACCACGAGTGGAATTCCAACTCAAGTCTGTAGTGGTGATAGGCACTTGTGTCTGTTGTGTACAGCATGTTTTTTTTAATGTTCAAAGACTGATTTTGTTGGAAATACCAATACAATAAATATGTTTAATTTTATTGACCATTTATATTTTTATTCCTGTGAGTGGTTGTGTAGATAGGGACAACAGTGCTTTGTGTGGGGGCCAATAATGCTATTAAGACGGCCCTGCTTTAGAGTGCAGGGTGCCCGACACTCTTACTAACATATTACCCACTATGGTCCAAGGTCAGACTTTCCATATTATAACCTGACAACCTCTTCTTTGAGAGTGCTTCCCCTATCCCCCACCCAGGGACACACTAATCACAGACCTGATTTTACGAGGACAACAAAAAAGTGGAAATCGGCAAAATCGGAAGTATTGAATATACTATAAAAAAGGAATCGTAACGGTAAAACAGTAAAATCCGAGAAAAAAAAAGCGGAATTCCGCTTTAAAGCGGACGAAAATCATGTCTGTAATCAGCTCTGTGGGATTAGAGCCTTGAGAACCTTCACCAGTACCCAGAGGCTATACTAAAGTTTGGTTATAATGAACAGGTTTTTTATGGTGTTTAACACCACTTTCAACACTATTTCAGTTACATCGTTGCGGTAATGACTTGATTATATGTTTGCTTGTTTGTTTGATGGTGTTTAATGCCACTTTCAACAATATTTCAGTTATATCGTGGCGGTCAGTATTATTGGTGGAGGAAACCGGAGGATCCGGAGAAAATCACAGACCTGTCGCAAGTCACTGACAAACTTCAGCACATAATGTTGTATCGAACGGGATTCGAACTCACAACTTTAATGGTGATAAATACTGATTGCACAGGTAGCTGTAAATCCAACAACTACCATACGATCATGGCCACGACGGCCCCGACTTGATTATAAGTGTACTAGACTGTAATTATGACCCACCTGATCTTCTGTACTGGAGTATTAGCGGGTACTTTGATAAATCTTACAGCAGCTGTAACAGGGAAGGGTTCTACATACGATGGATCAGAACAACGTGAGGTAGATCCTGATCCACATGTTAACTGCCATGTAGATTTAGTATAACTGCAAATTTAAAATAAAATGCTTTAAAAATTTTATACATAATAATTCAAGGAAAATAATTACGAACAATATTTACAATAAACATAAACTAGATGCTCAGTAGGCTGAGCCTGTGCCGCTCACCTTTCATTCCGTTTTGAGGAAACTTTTTACTTTTTTTAAGGGATCGAGACAAAATAAATGCTTCCTACCAAATTTCAGTTCATTTGGCTAAGGGGTTTCAGAGGAGAAGATTAAATGTGAAAAGTTAACGGACGACGTATGCCAAGTGATAGCAAAAGCGCACATTGCCTTTGGCAAGGTGAGCTAAAAATGACAATATTATTTTCAAGTGTACTAGAAGTATAGTCTGATCCTATAATACTGTAGGTTCTATGGTTCCATGTGCTACTTAAATCAATTTTCGCCACCATATTTGTAGTTTAACTACCATGGTATCCTATATCTAGGACCCTGAAATACATTTATTTTACACTTGAACCCTGTTATGTTTAATTTGAAACGAAGAAGATTTTAATTTTAATTAGCCGTGTTAATTGATTATACTGACTTAAAACTACTACAAAGTGAGTATATTTTGAGCTTGAGTTATCTAAAGAAAGACTTATGTGAGTTCAAGATAATGAGGTTTGAGTGCACGTATACAACTTAAAATTTGAGACCACCTGTATTGTGAAAATTCCTGGTCTCAAAACAAACCTGTACAATTGTAGCTCCTTTGGTTTTGACTTCAATGTAAACATTTGTTCCAGTATTTGTTGTTATATATAACTGCATACTGTTTAAACTTAACTTGGAATTTATCAATTTCCATACTGTTTCCCTTGGAACCTCGGCAAGTGATTGTTGTTTAACACGAACTCAGCAATTTTTCAGCTATATCATTCATGGTGAGTACAAGATAATTTTCATTGAGATGATGATGAGGTCTGCTTTGTAGGATATTTATAGTGCTAGCATACTGAAGCAACAGTCCGCTGGTAGACATGTTTCCCCACTCTGACACATTATCCTGATTTCGAGCCAACCCGTCTTTGCTCTTTCTCCTTAAAGGGATACTAAAGCTCGTTTTAACATATATTTTTTCAACTCGTGACGAATGTTGTTTCTTTTCAATTTAATTGTAAAAACAATCCAAAAATACTTTGCATGCCCATATACTCCCTAATATCATTAAAATATCACTTAAAAGGGTCGAAATGAATTTTTGTCTAGGAAGCAAAAAATTCAATTATTGGAAAAACCCAGAGAAAACCACATGACATGACAGAATTATCAACGAATTATGTCACTTTTACAAAGATTCATTGATAAAAACTGGGATAATTTATCATAAATATCATTTATTGAACCAATTGCAAGTTTTCATGAGATAAAAAAAATATATACCAAAATGAGCTTTAATATCCCTTTAATGCTGCATGCTAAGAGGAAAAACAACAAATACCAACTTTATGGCATTTGGTTTGACTTGATCAGGGCTTGAAGCCACGATCTACCGCACTCAAGACAAGCATGCTAACCATTGCACCACAATGCGGGAACCTCTATCTGCAAACGTATATTAACTCCAAAATTTCTGACATAAAGAAAGATAGTGTAATCAGTGATGGTCACAAATTCCAACAATATCAACAGAATGAACAATCACCTCTCATCTTAACTGAACTCAATGAACACAAAAAAGACCATGACATAGACATTGGAAATCCAGGACCTGGCTTGAGACAGGCACAAAAATGTAGCGATGTTAAACTGGTTAATGGGAGCAAGTTTATCAAGGATAAATATATCCTCCTGATATATGGTTCCACAGGGCAAGTTTATAAAGGATAAATATATACCCTCCTGATATATGGTCCCACAGGGCAAGTTTATCAAGGATAAATATATACCCTCCTGATATATGTTCCCACAGGGCAAGTTTATCAAGGATAAATATATACCCTCCTGATGTATGTTTCCACGGGACAAGTTTATCAAGGATAAATATATACCCTCCTGATATATGGTTCCACGGGGCAAGTTATCAAGGATAAATATATACCCTCCTGATATATGGTCCCACGGGGAAAGTTGATCAAGGATAAATATATACCCTCCTGATATATGGTCCCACGGGGCAAGTTTATCAAGGATAAATATATACCCTCCTGATATATGGTTCCACAGGGCAAGTATATCAAGGATAAATATATGCCCTCCTGATATATGGTCCCACGGGGCAAGTTGATCAAGGATAAATATATACCCTCCTGATATATGGTCCCACGGGGCAAGTTGATCAAGGATAAATATATACCCTCCTGATGTATGTTTCTACGGGGCAAGTTGATCAAGGATAAATATATACCCTCCTGATGTATGTTTCCACGGGACAAGTTTATCAAGGATGAATATATACCCTCCTGATATATGGTCCCACGGGGCAAGTTTACAAGACCACCCCTTCTCCAGTGAAAATCTGACCTGATAAGAGGGGTGGCCTTTCTAGAGAGGTTGATTTAGTAATATTTTACTATCTTGGTACACATATGAAATCTGGCCTGATAAGAGGGGTGGCCTTTCTTGAGGGGTTGATTTAGTAATATTTTATTATCTTGGTACACATATGAAATCTGCCCTGATAAGAGGGGTGGCCTTTCTTGAGGGGTTGATTTAGTAATATTTTACTATCTTAGTACACATATGAAATCTGGCCTGACAAGAGGGGTGGCCTTTCTTGAGGGGTTGATTTAGTAATATTTTACTATCTTAGTACATATGAAATCTGACCTGACAAGAGGGGTGGCCTTTCTTGAGGGATTGATTAGGTAATATTTTACTATCTTAGTACATATGAAATCTGAACTGATAAGAGGGGTGGCCTTTCTTGAGGGATTGATTAGGTAATATTTTACTATCTTAGTACATATGAAATCTGAACTGATAAGAGAGGCAGCCTGTGGTGGGAGGGGCCTTATAAGAGGGGAACTACTGTACTGGTTGCCTGCCTATCTTACCTGGTACCCTATCTCAACAACACTCATGATTATGAATTAAGATTTGATTTGATTTATTGTGTTTAACACCACTTTCAGCAATATTTCAGCTATATCATGGCGACCAGTTTTAGTGTTGGAAGAAGCCAGAGTACCCGGAAAGAACCACAGACAATGGGCAAGCAACTGGTAAATGTTATCACTTGTGACTGTGAGTTGAGTGCATCCTTTTTAGTAATTTACAAAGCCAGGCACGAACCCACGCCGTATTGGTGAGAGGCTTCTATGAGTTGTTAGGTAATCCAACTACCTAACTCACTGAGCCATCCGGGCCCTATGAATCAAGATATCACATAGAAATTTTCATGACATGATTTGACAGACGAGAGATATTTAGCTAGTACACCAAAATTTTAACAAATGCACAAAATTGCTTGTTTGGTAGCACGATCCATGCATGTTGGCAAGATTGGGTAATTTAGGAGAGATATGGTCATCAGCCAATATATACCCACCTGATAGATGCTCCAATGATTTCGTTGGTAGGTACACCATTAGCCATACCAGATTCACCATACAAAACATCTAAGTTGATACCACTTATGATGTTGGTACAAAAACCAGCGAACCTCCAAGATAATACCGTCTGGTTGGTAGTCTCTAGACTGTCTGTACATGTATCAGTCAAATCTTCTCTGAAATATAGAACCATAGTACTCTTATATGTAACTTAATACAAACATTGGATACATTGAGGGTTACGGTTATGGTGTTCAACACCGTTTTCAACAATATTTCAGGTATATTGTGGCGGTCAATTTTATAGGTGGAGTACCACCGACATGTCGCAAGTTACTGACAAACTTTGTCATATAATGTTGCATCAAGTAAATCTCATCTTGAGCAGGATTCAAACTCACAACTTTAGTTTTGATAGGCACCCATTGCGTAGGTAGTTGTAAATCCAACTATCATACGATCACAACCACGACAGACCCTGGATACATTGAGAATAAAAAGTTCAATATTAATTGACGAATAGAAATTGTGGCAACAACACATTTCTCTTACAAACAATAATTAGATTCATTTTCACTAATAATGTATAATGTATAGCAGTGATTCAATGGCATTCTTCTTGGATTTAAAATCAGAGTTAGAATTATGGGTGTGTTATGCCACTTTAAAGGATTTAAAATCAGGGTTAGAATTATGGGTGTTTTATGCCACTTTAAAAGGATTTTAAATCAGGGTAAGAATTATGGGTGTTTTATGCCACTTTAAATCATATTGTGGCAAGATAAAAATTTAAAATTGACTTTCTGTATGCCACCATTGACAAACTTTATCGCACAAGACTGTAATTAGTACATTTAGACAAAGGTCAGAGTTGAACTCACAAACTTTCTTGGTGGCAAAAAAGTAGAGAGATATACATGCACATTTGTAGTTCAACTCAAAAAGAGCACGTATTTAATAAATGTAGAAATAATAAGAAAATCAACACTGACATTACACACAAAGTAGTCACCTGACTATTATTTTTATTCTTTTAAATATCTTCAATTTATAAACAAATTTGAGTTATAGAATTTCTTAAAAATTTCAAATAGTTTTGAATAATTGGGGTGAGTGAGAGATTTTTGTTTAACGCCAACTCGGCAATTTTTCAGCTTTATCATGGCAAACAAGTTAATTTTCAATTAGATGATGATGAGGTCCGTTTTGTAAAAGACCAACACGCTTAGTTGGATTTTTATAGTGCTAGCTCACTAAAACAACAGTCCACGGGTAGACATGTTGCTCCTCGAGGACACATTATTCTGCATCCACACCAACCAGGCTTTGCACTTTCTCCTTAATGCTGCTTGCTTAGCGGGGAAGCATCAAATACCAATTTCATAGTCTTTGGTTTGACCCGATCGGAGCTCAACCCACGATCTAACACACTCAAGGCGATATTGCTGACCATTACACCACAGACAAATTGGTCACACCAGTAAATTGATACAAACAATTGTCAATATCTCCTTTATCTCCTATTGAAACAAGATTTACAATGCATTTCAAACAAATTATACCATACATAAAACATACCTTAAAACTTCAATCCATTGTGTCAGACCATATGGGTTATTGTTACCATAGCGACCAATTCTATCAGCTGGCATCAAGTTGTCTAGACGATTAATAATCAATTTGCTATTAAAAAACAAAAATTGTAAATTGAACATTGGAAATTTGAAAATTCAATGATGTCAAATTTGGTATAAAATATATAAAAATAACTTTGTATTATTAATTTAATATAAAAAGAGGTATTGGTTGTCACAGTCTACAAGATGTACAGGATATTCTAGAGCAGACAACCACCCTGTTTGGAGCCCTAAAATTATACCTTAAGGAACCCCCCACATAAAAACAACCTCTTTTAAGGACCAACTATATATCCAGGCCTAACCCACATTAAACCTCAAGTGCACCTGCTTTATGTTTTCTGAAAACGGCTGTTGACAGCATTAGAAGGATGGAAGGAAGGATGGAACAAGTTAATTTTCAATGAAATGATGATAAGGTAAGCTTTGTACTAGACAAACATGTTTAGTTGGCTTTTTATATTGCTAGCTCACTGAAACAACAGTCTGCAGATAGACATGTCTCCCCACTCAGAAACATTATCCTGATCTTGAGCCAACCAGTCTTTGCTCTTTCTCCATAATGCTGTGTGCTTCTCGGAAAAGCAACAAATACCAATTTTACAGTCCTTGGTTTGACCTGATCGGGGCTCAAACCCAAAATCTATTGCACTCGAGGCGAGCAAGCTAACCATTACACCACTGATGCGGTTAGGAATGAAGATAGTAAGAAACAGAAACAATCTCATAACTTTGTTTGGAGGTCTTAATTAGGTAGAAATAATTAACTTGTTACTATTACAAATATCACGTCTATAGGCATTTTGTTAGAATTTTTAATAGATTCCTGGTTGATTGATGTTCAGTGACTTTCAACAATTTTTCAATTACACCCTTTAGGTGGGTGTCTGGGAACCTTAAAACCTGAGGTGGGTAACAGGGCTCAAATCTGAGGTGGGTAACAGGGCTCAAACCTGAGGTGGGTAACAGGACTCAAACCTGAGGTGGGTAACAGGGCTCAAACCTGAGGTGGGTAACAGAGCTCAAAGCTGAGGTGGGTAACAGGACTCAAACCTGAGGTGGGTAACAGGGCTCAAGCCTGAGGTGGGTAACATGGCTCAAACCTGAGGTGGGTAACAGGGCTCAAACCTGAGGTGGGTAACAGGGCACAAACCTGAGGTGGGTAACAGGGCTCAAACCTGAGGTGGGTAACAGGGCACAAGCCTGAGGTGGGTAACAGGGCTCAAACTTGAGGTGGGTAACAGAGCTCAAACCTGAGGTGGGTAACAGGACTCAAACCTGAGGTGGGTAACAGGACTCAAACCTGAGGTGGGTAACAGGGCACAAGCTTGAGGTGGGTAACAGGACTCAAACCTGAAGTGGGTAACAGGACTCAAACCTGAGGTGGGTAACAGGGCTCAAACCTGAGGTGGGTAACAGAGCTCAAACCTGAGGTGGGTAACAGGGCTCAAACCTGAGGTGGGTAACATGGCTCAAACCTGAGGTGGGTAAAAGGACTCAAACCTGAGGTGGGTAACAGGACTCAAACCTGAGGTGGGTAACAGGGCTCAAACCTGAGGTGGGTAACAGGGCTTAAACCTGAGGTGGGTAACAGAGCTCAAACCTGAGATGGGTAACAGGACTCAAACCTGAGGTGGGTAACAGGGCTCAAACCTGAGGTGGGTAACAGGGCTCAAGCTTGAGGTGGGTAACAGGGCTCAAACCTGAGGTGGGTAACAGAGCTCAAACCTGAGGTGGGTAACAGGGCTCAAACCTGAGGTGGGTAACAGGGCTCAAACCTGAGGTGGGTAACAGGGCTCAAACCCACCATAAGTGGTGTTAGGCTTGTGGTCAGAATTCAACGATCTTAACAACTTGGCCAATAATTTTGCTTGATGGTGTTTAATGCCACTTTCAACAATATTTCAGTTTAAATTGTGGCGGTCAGTCTTATTGGTGGAGGAAACCGGAATACCCGGAGAAAACCACCGACCTGTCGCAAGTCACTGACAAACTTTATCACATAATGTTGTACACCTCGCCCTGATCGAGATTCGAAATCGCAACATCAGTGGTGATAGGCACTGATTACATAGGTAGTTGTATATCCAAATCCCATACGATCATGGCCACGACAGCCCCTACTTGGCCAATAAGACATTATAAAAGTCTTATATGTATTCTAATAATATACCTGAGATCAGTACAATTTTCAAGGTCTGCTACGCCAACATTAATGTTACAGCTAGTTAAAGTATCTTGTCCAAAAGTTATCTCCCTTCTTCCAGCATTTAAACACAATCCATTAAAACCTAGAAACATGAGAAAATATTACTGACGTGTGCTTTGCAAAAAAAAATCCCAAGTTTTTATATTTGAAAATTACAGAAATTAAAAAAGTAATAAATATATAAATCAGATAAATAGTCAAATCTGTATTAAGAGGTCACCTTTGGACAAAGAAAATGGCCTTATAAGACAGGTCACCTCTTAAAAGAGGTTCAATTCATATGAAATTCTCTATGACAGGACAAAAAATAGGTGACCTTTTAATACAGGTGACTGCTTAATAGAGGTGACCACATGAGCAGGTTTAACTGTATTCAAATTCAGAAATGTTTAAATAGACAAATTATTGAGTAAGTGAGAGATTGTTGTTACTGCCAAATATTTTTTTTTCAGCCATATCATGGCAAGAATAAGTTACAATTGGATGAAATGTTGATGTCAGCTTTGTATCAGACCAATAGACTTAATTGGATCTTTATAGTGATAGCTACAATCCAGGAATAGACATGTCGCTCCACTTGGACACATTATCTTTATATCATGTCGCTCCACTTGGACACATTATCTTTATATCATGTCGCTCCACTTGGACATATCATTTTTATATCATGTCGCTCCACTTGGACACATTATCTTTATATCATGTCGCTCCACTTGGACATAATATTTTTATATCATGTCGCTCCACTTGGACACATTATCTTTATATCATGTTGCTCCACTTGGACACATTATCTTTATTTATAGCATGTCGTTCCACTTGGACACATTATCTTTATTTATAGCATGTCGTTCCACTTGGACACATTATCTTTATATCATGTCGTTCCACTTGGACACATTATCTTTATATCATGTCGCTCCACTTCGACACATTATCTTTATTTACAGCATGTCGTTCCACTTGGACACATTATCTTTATATCATGTCGTTCCACTTGGACACATTATCTTTATATCAATCAGTCTCTTACTCTTTTAACACTGATGAGTGGAGAAGCAACAAATACCAATTTCATAGTCATTGCTTTCACCCAAGTTTCATTTTTGAGTGAGTGATTGTTGCTTAATGTCAATTCAGCAGTTTTTCAGCTATATGATGGCGAGAACAAGTTAATTTTCAATGAGATAATGATGAGGTCCGCTTTATACTAGACCAACATGCTGAGTTGGATTTTCATAGTGCTAGCTCACTGAAACAACAGTCTGCGGGTAGACATGTTGTTCCACTCTGTCACATTATTCTGATTCTGAGCCAACCAATCTTTGCTCTTTCTCCTTAATGCTGAGTGCTTAGTGGAGAAGCAACAAATACCAAATTTATAGTCTTTGGTTTGACCCAATCAGGGCTCGAACCCACTATCTACCGCAGTCGAGGCGAGCACGCTAACCATTACACCATCAATGAGGTTGACATCTTTGAAAATCAAGGAAAAGTAAGATGTAACAGGAATGTCTATGAAGACAAAGTCAAACACAGAAGTAACATTATATATAGGGGTGGTCGTGATCGGTTGGTAATTGGATTTACAACTACCTGGGCAATCAGTGCCTATCACCACTATAAAGTTGTGAGTTCGAACCCTTTTCATGGCAAGGTGGAGTCGATACAACATAATGTGATAATTTTTTCAGTGACTTGTGACAGGTCATTGGTTTTCTCAGGTTTCCTCTACTAATAAAACTGACTGCCACAATATAACTGAAATATTGTTGAAAGTGGCATTAAACACCATAACCCTAACCCATTATACATACCTGTATCCCAGAGTGCCATCTGTCTGCTGGAGTTTGAGTTGATGTATAAGAAGACGTTATTAGAATCATTTCTGGTCACCATTCCACTAATCATTGGTTTGCCTACGTCATAACCTGTAAATATAACAAGTAACCATGACAATTTAGGAGCATAACTCTGGAATCAGAAAACTGATAATAATATTCAATCTTGAAATGACTTGCATCAACAAAACTTAAGTAAATCAGGGCTACATTTTGTAGTTTTATTCAGTAATTTAATTGATTTCAACAATTTTCTTCGGAAGTTGCAGGACAGGGTGAAAATGACTCCTTTAAAAGGGGTGTAGATGATTTTAGCTTTTTTCATTGATCTTCAGTTATTTTATTTTCTACTCAGAATCATCCCTGGTTAGTGAAAGGACACTTGAGAAATTGGTATTTTTCGGCAAACAAAGGGCACATCTCCAGAATGGAAAAGTGGTAAAGCCCAAATCAAACTTGGCCTTCCTTTCATGGTCCCTGAACTTGTGCATAAATTGCAAATGATTTGCTTAATGAGGAAGTTAAGTTATTGAGCAGAAAACAAATACTTGACATACAAGCATGGGTAAGCATTATGTTGCCTAGCAACGGTGGCATAAAACATACCGCTATGATACATGATATAACTTGATTATTGTTGAAAGTAGCACAACACTCAAAAATCTGATTTCTACAGGAGGTAAGGATATCACTTGCTTTTTTTC
Source organism: Gigantidas platifrons (assembly GCA_002080005.1). NCBI lineage: Eukaryota > Metazoa > Mollusca > Bivalvia > Mytilida > Modiolidae > Gigantidas > Gigantidas platifrons. Next base: position 148,347 of record MJUT01041092.1, on the reverse strand, counting down.
TGGCTTCTCCGATTTCTGCTACCAATAAAACTGACCATGACGATATAATCAAAATATTGTTGAAAGTGGCACAACACTCTGAAAATGTGATTTCTACAGCGGCTAAGAAGTAACCTTGTTTTTTATGGGTACTCCAATATCCATTACCAATAAAACTGACTGTGAAGCTAAGGATATTATTACCTGGTTTTCCAGATCTAGAGAATGGTGTTTCAACATTATAGTAATTGTCCTGCGTGTTGTTTGATAAACCAGTAAAACTGTGTATAAACGATGCCTTATATTTCTGTGTGATCACAACAGGATTGGCTGCTGTTGATATTGGAATGTTGGCCAGGAAAATCGTAGCATTGAGTTTCATTATGTTTGGTCCAGACCAATAAAAGTTGTATCTAACATCAACTACGACATTTTCACACGTATCAATGTTGACACTCGGTGACGGAGGTCTTGTGTAATGATCATTAAAGGTACAGCGTGGAGGCAGTGTTTCCTGGGTTACGGTATCATCATATCCAGTACACGGTGTCGCTTCTCCTACCTCACGACCACAAACATCAGCAGAGCAACCTACTGGATATACATAATTGAAAAGAGATCTTGTTGACGGTGTTGCTATTGTTGTAGTATTCTTTACATACTCCGTAGTATCAGTTGTACAGTAATAATTTACAACAGTTTCGGCAACGTTTTCTGTTGTTGGGTTTCCCATAACACTGAACGTAGTGGGACATGATGGGTCTGTCGTTGTGGAGGATTGAATGTATGACAGGGCATTAAACACACTGTTGTCTGAACACATATCTGTTGTTAATTCAAAGGAGCAATCTGTATCCACATCTTTTAAATACTGCAAGGGTGCCTCCCTAGAACATTCACCAGACAAGATACGCTGAGGAAGGGAGACCACTCCTCGTCTTTTTTCTATGCCATTAAATGCATTTCTGACAGACAAAACTTTTTCAGTTTGACGATACCCTGTTGTGTCTGTGGAATAAGGTGTTTGAACTCTGTCTTCTGTTTCCCTATAATAACAAGGAGGATGATAATCAAAATTAAAAAAATGTTTTGTACTACATTAGCATCCTTCTGTTATTGTGCCTCATAGTGAAATGTCATATGAAAGTCGAAGGGATCTCTAATTTTAGTTATTCATGTACTGTAAATTCAGAAATTATTGCGATGTTTTTATTATTGCGAAAAATGCGACTGATGTAAAATCGCAATAATTAAACCTCGCATTTCGGAATCATAAGTATCCATTTGTACTGGAGGACTTCATGCTTCACAATAATATAAATCTCAATCTGTGAAAATTTTCGAAGATCGCAATAATAAATGAACGCAATAATTTCCGAATTTACAGTATTCTAGTTATCAGATCAAATTTAGACAACAATTACTATGAATGGATCATCTTCAAATTATACAAGAAAACAATTTATTGGCATTCAAGATGACGTTATATTGTATATTCTATATTGTATAGTCTAACTAAATAAGAAGCAAAATAATGTCAACAATTTTATAAAACACTAAATTTGTCCCTGTTAATCAAGAATCGTCAGTAATCAGTAGAGAAACATACAAGCCGGAATATTGAGGAAAACCGCTCATAACCATTGGCTGTCGGCAATCCTCGTTAAATGAATAAAGAATTAAGCTTAAATATTATGTAGAAATGTACCTGTAAGTGTAAGGATCTCTAGAAGCTATCTTCTCTGTATAAGTCTGAGTAGTTCGTAATACAGGATCGTTCTCATAGAAGAAGCCTATCAGAGAGTTATACTCGCTCACTACACACATCAGATGGAACCAATCCTCTTTGTTAAAGTGATCAGATTTACACATGTACTCTGGTAAAGCTGCCGTCTGACCTCCTTCTAAATAAGGAATACATCTCGTGAAGGTTTGTTGTTGTGCCGAGTTACAGTCCTGAAATATTTTTTGTTTGTTTTATTGTCTTTAACGCCACTTTCAGCAATATTTCAGCTATATCATGGCGACCAATTTTAGTGGTGGAGGAAGCCATCTCTCCTACCAGGTCAGAATTCAGATGTAATATTATATTAAAATACTATTGAATTCAATATCACAAGGATCATCCGTACAAAGTTTGGTTTCATTTGGTTGAGCAGTTTTGCACAAGATTATGAATTACTTAAAAAAAAAAAAAATCAAAATGAGAAAAATTTAACAATGATAGACGGATGGTGCAACACACGTTTGATACCACGAGATAAAAAAAGTTAACTTGGTTTTTGACCTAGTAAACTAAAAATTGTTACATGCAATGGTATGGATATTAACAATTTATATTGGCTCTGTGTGATTTTGAAATTACACCATCACAATAATATATTCAAGTTTGACACTTACCCCAACACAACAAACTATTCAAGTTTGACACTTACCCCAACACAATAAACTATTCAATTTTGACACTTACCCCATCACAACAACAGTTGATATCACATACCCCCTCCACTAGGTTACAGGAACACGGAGCTATATCTACATAGGCTACGTTCTGTATTTTTCTGGGTGTCGTAAAATTATTGTTGTCTGCAAAGGCAAACGGAAAATATGTTACAAAATAAGTGTAGAACTAAAAATGATTTGTAAATAAAGTCTAGTCTACTTTTATAATAAAATTACAGTAGGACATAGATTCTTTTCATTATAACCAAACTACAATACAGTCCTCGAAATGATATGAATTTACTGGTCCAAATCAAATTCTTATATCTAAATAAAAACTGGAAATTTACTGGTCCGAACAAAATTGCTCATCATAAGGTCTGCAAAATATATGTAACTAACATTTAACAGAGCTTGAGGTGTACACTCTTATTTTATACAGCTGAGGGTGTATCTTGTGTGCATGTTTAATTTTTACACTCCTTCAAATTTCAATTTTTCTATGTTACTTCAAAAAACATATATACAGTCCATTTAATTAGTCAGCCCACTTCAAACTACAGAGAAACCTGTCTAAAGCAAACCCTGAGTAAACCGAAAACCAGTCTAAGTCAGGCAGACTTTACAGTCCCATCTACTGAACCCTGAGTAAACCGAAAACCAGTCTAAACCAGACAGACTTTACAGTCCCATCTACTGAACCCTGAGTAAACCGAAAACCAGTCTAAACCAGACAGACTTTACACTCCCATCTACTAAATGTCTTATATAATATAATTTGAACTTGTCTAAACCAAA